>JAJLUN010000180.1:0-24549 GCA_030564365.1 Blastobotrys arbuscula | reverse complement strand
GGAAATTGAAAAAAAAAAAGTATGTATATATATATTTTACTCCAGCACTGGTTTACGGATCCGTTCGACGGTGAGTTTAGTGGGTATGAGGCAGAATATCTGTTTGCGTCCTACACTACCGACAGTTTCGGTGCACATAAATGTGTTCTCATAGTTCCTCTAAAGATATAGTTGCTAGCTCTAGTAGCTTAGAAATCTGTGGAAATTGAAAACAAAACAAAACAAAAAAACACTGCCAAAATATATATATTTTTTTTTTTCAATCATCTCTTATTATATCACTAAAATCTTTGAGATTTTATTAATATCATCTCATATTTTGGTAACCTTAGTTGGGAGTCAGGGCGATAATTAGGGGGCGAAAAGAAAAAAAAAGCGTTGTTTATTTTAATTTATTTTTTATTTTGTGAAAGCGGCGCTATAGTCCGCAAAGCGCCGTAAATACAACACGTACGGTGATCTCTTATCTTTTTTTACCCCGGTATATAAATGAAACGTGATTTAGATATAGCTTATAATACTGTTTATTAATTTATTCAAACTTATCTCATATTTTTTTTAGTTTTTAGACATGCTTTATTTAGTAAATAATATAAAATTTATTTCCAAAAAAAAATCAAAAAAAAGCTCTTAATTTCCCGTTGATCAATCGTTGGCATTCATCAGATATAATATAATATATATAGCATGCAGCCAAAGTACACCGCATTTATACACAAACGTTAACGATATCCACGTCATTATATTTACAGCTTGAAAATTGTATCAAATTTCTATTTGTATTTAACATCCGCGATCTCTGCTCAATATTGACAGCATTGGTTGTTTTAAAAAAAATAAAAATAAAAAAATGTCACGACTATTTAAAAGCACAAACAGTAGTAAGCACGAGACTGGCAACTTAGCCACTGAAATCCCACAATCAACACTCGATAGGCTTTACACCCTAACAATCAACGACACACGAAAAGTTACCTCAGAATGCAAGCTGACATGGCTATTTGACAACCTACCAGGGATGCAAGATTTTATAATTAGCCCCGTTACAGTACAGAATGATCTGAAATTTCGAATCAAGATTGTCCTCTCGGAACCTGCACAGCTTATACTAGTTTGTGACAACTGCGAAACTTCAGTAGAAACTTTTGATATTACAAGAATCACTTTAAATAATACAACATTGTCTACAAAGATAAATAATCAGAAAATCACAAGAGAGTTTTTACTTTTTGAAAATATAAAACTTAAAAACCGACTCAAAACTCAGCTTTCTATAGACCTTAGGTTATTTGAAGAACCTAATGATGAAGAAAATACCCCGCCACTTTATACATCACCAAACTCTCGTCCTCCGAAAGGCGGACCGCCACCATTCGAACAAACAGGTATCTTAATGCAGAAACCATTGACTAACCCGACTAAACGAACATACTTTACATGGAGGATCAACGGCTTATCTAGCAACGAATATTTCCATCGCAGTTCATATTTAGAAAGTCCAATATTTATTGACCCGGACTACGACAAGAGAGAATGGAAAGTTAGATTTTATCCTGTCGGAGATATGAGCTCAAACAACAACAATTTCTCCGTTTATTTGATTTGCAGGACAGTCATACCAGGTAATGCAATATTTGGAATAGTACTGTGGAGCTTAAATGAAAACGTAGTATTAATGAAACGAGTGCAAAACCAACATCGGTTTGATAAGAGAAATAAAAGTTTCGGGTTCCCACAATTCGAGAATATGAAGAGTTTAGCCACGATGATAGACTCAGGAGATTTACTAATTAGTGTGTTTATAAAAGCTGTATAAAAATTATATAATGTTTTTGGGGATAATTTGATCTTGAGGCGCGTGTTTTGTTAGGTTACTTACAAAGTAAAGTAAACTTGGTCACTGCGCTAGCTACTAAAAATATAATTATGTGTATATTTAATTTGATCAATCGATGATGCGGCAAATAGAGTGCGGCTTTTACTCATCAGGTTCCATCACTAACATTCTTGGATTCTATTGCCCCGCTCTATAAATTTATACACCGCATGTTTCCACGGCTAGCGGGTTTAGTTATCCTCAGTTATTCAAAACTCGTATCGACATTGTTGGCCCTTCTAAAAGCGTTTTTTTAAACAGGAAGTTCAACTATTATCTTATATATTTCAAATTCTATTACCGATTCCGAATACACCGGATTAATACCCCAAGAAAATGCAACATTCGAAGGTTATTTTTTATGATGAATAAGACTCAAGCCGCGTTTATTATTACTTTTACTAGCATTCAATCGGTTTTTGACTCTATGGTTAAAGCCTTTAGGAAGGGGAAGGGCTACCGAGATTTTAATGGACAGTTTTTAACCGTTCACTTGCACTACGGACATGCCAAAATTACTATCGTATATCGATAACTAATTGGGTAATAATAAATGAAATTTAGCTAAAAAAATTAGTTAGGTTAATTAGTAAATTAAACCTTATTTGCTAGAGTTTAGAAAACGTTTGAGATCTCTTATAGTGCGAGTTAAGCTATGACACTCGTTTCATACTTTAAAATTCAAAAAAATAAAAATGAGATTACTGCACTACATTTTAAATAACTTTTAATTCTTTAGTTTTTCTAACTCTATTATGTTTACCTACTTAATCTACTATCTCTAGCTTAAGAAAGTTTAAGTTTTCAAACAGATATATTGAGTGATCAAAAGTTTTACTTTAAAAATTTGCATTAATTTTTTTTTAGATCCAAATAAGCGTTACTAGTATCGAGGAAATTCCACGCAATTAACTGATGAAAGTATGGATGGAGATGTTGACACCGATATATACATAGTTGGATACATATAGGATTTAGTGACGAAGTTAAACCAGCCCAGTGGTAAAAAAGGGTTACTCGCCGGATATATATTTTATGATAGATTTCTCTGTTGAAGAATCTCCATACGCAGCGTTATTTGTTATGTGGAGTTTTGATGCGCTCTCAGATATAGCCAGCCAATTAAATATCCTAAGGCACTGAATGCCATCCTACTAAATCCATATTTTATTAGGTATCTTTTTAACAACTTCGTAGAAACAAAAATTGAATTATATAATAAATCAGCTTTTTATTATCATTCTTAGCTAATAACTCAGCTTGATTATTTTGCGGCTCGAAGTGACTACCTACCTTAGTACACCACAAACGTTAAATGGCTGTGGTGTTGCGTAAATTAAAAGCTGGCCATCAGTATACAAATTGCAGGGTTTATTGGAGCGTTGAAGGTCTGACCAGTTATCCTGGCCAGCTTATGGTGCTCTGTTACGGGTTTTAGCCAGACCTATAGTTACAAAGCATCTCTGCTTATTTTAAAAAATCTTTGAAAAAACACCAATTGTGAGTGTTCTATGTACAAAACTAGCGCAGTTTATGACCAAAAGTATATGTATAGCCATTATCACCTCTAGAGTTCATGCCAAAAAAATGAATTTTCCTGATACTTGGATTCTGTGCAATGTCTGCTCAAGTAGCACCTCCATAATACGCTTTTGCAAACGCCACCGAGATTTCCGTCATCTGTCAATTTCCCCATGGCGGCCAGGGGCCTAGGCTGATCACACGCCTCGAAGGGTCCAGGAGGGGGGGTGCCGGGCCGATTAATTTATCGTGCATAAGCTCGAGATTTGTACAGTTTTTTGGGTCTGAAAATGCTGGCTGATCGACCTTACGTATCTCATAAGGATCTACAGCAGCAGCAGCTACTGCCTCAGTGGTAACACCACTGATTCAATACATACCTATGAACCAAAAAAAAATTCCAAAACAAACAAAACTCTTTTTGAACGGTATCACACCAATTAACAAGACTACGAATCTTACACGAGACATTATAAAGTCTGTTTTAATAGCCAATAAGGTTATCAGTTTTTTTGTTATGGGATGAAACCAATATATATAATAGAAAAAACAAAAACAAACCTAGGATAAGTTTATTAAACTCTACTCTACGAATTTAAAATAAGAATTGGAAAAAACTACAATATCATAAACTCGTAATAAAAAAAAAAAAAAAACAATAAAAATAAAATCCACTTTTATTCGCTAACTCCTCAGAATAACTATAACTGTCAAATGGACCGTAATAAATAAATAAATTAGTAAAACATTTCCTCTCTAGTTGGTCGAACAATTTTTTTTTTTTTTTTTTTGAAGTCTTTCGAAATTTATGCAGCGTTTTGCTCTTCAAAGGCCTGATTGTGTATCACGGGATTTTTCCAGCAGCATTGCCGCATAATCTCCACGTTGGGAAATGCATAAAATTTGTAATTCATATCATCATCATCATCAGAGTATTCGTCATGAGCTAATAATGATGACTTGTTAGTTACCACGTTGTTCGCACTGTTTGTCACATCAGTTAATGCTACTTTTGACAGCATGTCATGAATCTCATCGTTAGCGATGCTTTCTGACAACCACTGTGTACAGGATGTATTCGTATTTGGTTTGACTGGTCTAGGTGCTAATAGTTGTGGTGAAGACATATTATTAAGTACTACTGTGTTTGAAGCTTAGTTGTCGAGATTAGAGATTAGGAAAAAAAAACAAAAAAAACCGTTGAGAATCTTAGATATTTATAAGTAAATCTATCGTCAAATATCTAATAAAACAAAAAAACTTAATCGAAATTAAAAAAAATAAGTTAAAATAGGTATAATAAAATAAAAAATAAGTTAAGAAAGAAGAAAAACTGAAGATTAGAAAAAAAAAAAAACGAAACAAAACTTAAAGCTGTCTAATAAAAGTGTATGTCGGAAAGTCAAAATATTTTTTTTCTACACACACTTAAAATATAACACTTAATTAAATAACATTCTCGTGAAGGTAAACTTTTTTTTTCTTGGGTATGGAAAAAAAAAAAAAATTCATCTATTCCCTATCTACATAACACGAGACTTAAAAAACAATATTACCTAATCGTTCATCATCTTTATTATGAATGGGATTACTGTTTTTTTTTTTTTTTTTTTTTTTTTTTTTTTTTTTTTTTTTTTTTTTTTTTTTTTTTTTTTTTTATTTATTTATTTTAGTAACGCCACACTATGATAGAGTTAAATTATTTAAACTACTTGGGGTCAAAATTGGTAAAAACTATAAACCTTGTAATTGCTCTTCTTCAGCAACAGTTGGCCGTTTTTGCAAAACCAATGGTTTACCCATAATTCGGAAATAGATATCCTTAACATCATCCGTAGTAGATTCAAAGTGTGTAGAAGAATCATAACTCTTGGAAATATAAATATTGTCTTTAGTACCATCTTCTAATGGTTCATACAAATCAGCAATACCCATCAAAGTATCCAATCTTGGTCCCAACAATTTAAATGCTGGTTCCAATTCCAAATGTGGAGTGTCGGTTTCAATAATAGTAGAAACAATGGCCAAATAATGCCCCTTAGCTGCAACATTATGCGAATCAGAGACACATGCGATGTAAATATCATTCTTTCTCTTGATCTGGTTTTGCGGCAAAATGATTTGAGCAGAATCATTATTATCAGTATTTGGGATAGGGTGGTTCAAAATACACATGGCTCGAATTACTTTAGAACCAGTCTTTTTCACCTTTTCAGGGAAATATGTTGGATCACCAATAACATACTTTGTCTTGGCAACTTGTTCACCAGATTTAACCCCACAGACTTTACCTTCATCGTTGTATTCAACACCATCGACTGGTGTATCCAACATGTAAGTACCACCATAAATGGCACTTAATCTTGCAAACCCTTGTGGCAACTCACCCAACCCGTATAATGGGTAGATATAAGGGCTCTTACCATATCTTGCAACACTGTTAGCATATAACTTAATTCTTTCAAAAGTCTCTCGAGCTGGCTGTGATACATAATCATCCGTGCTCCATAATGCCATTGCATGCCCCACAAAATCTCTAGTACCTGGTTCCAACCCGAATTTTAAATAAATTTCCGACATTGTATTTTTATCCATATCAATACCTTGTTGAGTTGATTTTTCAGCTTCGTCATATTTACTAACAAACTCCAAAAAGTTCTTTAATCGTCTTTTTTCAAAAAATCCCATCAATGGACTGCTGATTGCTTCGGTTTGATTAGATGGGACTTTGGCAATTTTACCATCTTTATAAACATATGAACCAGCAATTTGTTTGAATTCCATATATCGGGTGACATCGGTATGGATCAAAATGTTAGTTAATTCACCATTAGCCATCAAAAATTTTGGAATTAAATCAATATTCCAATCTCGATCTCGTCCCAATCCTTCTGGAACTTCACCATTTGGTCTGAATTTTTTATAAAATTGGGACAAATTTAATGATGCAGATTCACCCCCATAATGATCTTGCCGGTCAATATGCAAAACCTTTTTGCCTTCGACTGACAAAATACCACTTAAAATGCATTCGGTTAAGCCAGTACCTTTTTTAAAATTATGTTAGTTGGATTTTCCAATTAATTCATCAAAGACAATTTGTTGAATATATTTTTGAACACTTACCCAAGACAATTACGTCGTATTCTTCATCCATGGTTTAAAAAAGTATTTTAAAGTTGATTGATCAAAGTGTTGTTGGCGAAAGCAAGTTCTTGATCACAAGAAGTTTAAAAAATAAAGGAGGAGAGAGTGACAGACACCTTTTGTTTGTTTGTTGGGACAAAAGAGGTTTAAGCTTGCATATGTTACATGAAAGACTTAACTTTGCTGTATGCATGCAGTGATCAAGGCGCTTGGGCCGTCGGCTCCGATATTCAAAGGTTTATTTACAATTACGTACCTAGGGCTTAATCAACTTATGCCTTCTTGAGAGAGAATAAAAGGGAGGAGGGGGGGGGGGAAGGTGCCCAATTTAAATCTAAGTAACATGTTTCTATGGTAACATTCGCATGTGATATGTAGTCACGTTTAAATGTATTTTTGGGAATACTATTATATATTTACATATTTCAAAATCCGACTAAATGACTCAATAAAAGAATGAAAATAATCGAGTTGAAAAATGCTCTATTTAGACCGTTAGCTGACAATATTAAAACCAATGTATTCAAGAACCCAATCAATCTAACAATAAGTTCCAATGAACGATGGGCTGTAACAGGTTCTAGAAAGTTAGCTTTATTGCATATCTTGGCATCGAGGCACGTTGCGAATCCGCCACTATCACGGACATTTAATCTTGATGAAAACAATTGGGCTAGCCAGGTCATTCAAATGGTAGAGTTTGGTTCTCCAAATATCAAAGCATCCCATTTATCTGCTAGGTATGAATCATTTCGGGATGAATTTGACAATTCTTTAAAGGACTATTTGTTGCAAGCTGATCGAGATATTAACAACGTTTCCAAAGTTTTAGAGCAGTTCAAGCTTGCAGGTATCGAAGATAGATGGATTGTTGGGCTAAGTAACGGCCAAAATAGACGGGCTAGATTAGCACATAGTATTTTAAAGCACCCAAAATTGTTAATTGTAGATGAACCGTTATTGGGGTTGGATCCACCAAGTCGTGCTAAAGTTTCGGATGTTTTAAAATCCTTGCCACCAGCTCCGCATGTAATTTTAGGCACGAGGGTCCAGGATGAATTACCAGAATGGATCACTCACATTGCTTTAACCGATAGTGATGGTATTGCACACCAAGGGACAGTGGAACAGGTTATGCCGCACCTAGAGCGGCTCAGGAAAGAACACTTGGAAAGGTCAAAGGCATTGAAGTACCATAAAAAGGATCATAGTAATAATGAAGTTATCATTGAGCTAGATGATGTTACTGTTAGCTATAGAGGGGAGGTTGTATTTAGTGGGCTGAAATTCAAAGCTCGAGCAGGTGAAAAATGGCACTTACAGGGACCGAATGGCAGCGGTAAAAGTACGCTATTATCTTTACTTACGGCGGATCATCCACAATCATGGAACTCAAAGATTAAGCTATTCG
The DNA here is from genome assembly GCA_030564365.1 of Blastobotrys arbuscula. Classification (NCBI taxonomy): domain Eukaryota; kingdom Fungi; phylum Ascomycota; class Dipodascomycetes; order Dipodascales; family Trichomonascaceae; genus Blastobotrys; species Blastobotrys arbuscula. The sequence goes on along the minus strand of JAJLUN010000180.1, from coordinate 16,594 downwards.
GTGTACCAAGAAAGACCGGGAGACAGAGTTATTTTTCTATCAATGAAGATATTGGACACACTTCTCCAGAAATCCATGCATTATTCCCCATGAATTTGACCACCAGCCAAGCGATCAAAACCGGTTATGTCGTTGGTTCCTTCATCCCACCTAAAGATTTGACAAAAGATAAATTGGACCGAGTTGAGCAATTGATGAAAGAATTCAACTTGGGAGATAAATCATTAGCAGATTTATCATTAAGTGACCAGAAGACGGTAATGTTTTTACGCGCTGTTATTAAAAATCCGAAAATTTTAATTTTGGATGAAGCTTTTAGCGCTATGGATGATGAACGTGTCGAACAGTGTAAAATGTTTATCAACAACTGGGAAGGTACCGTTATTGCAGTAGGTCATATTGAAAATGAATTGCCCGGATGCGATAAATTTATTAGATTTACTCCAGAAAATGGTGATGTAATTACCGGTGATTTATAGTGATAATAATAATAAACTTATATAAAAAAAAATATGTATATATTAATGATAATCTATTTTACATAAGTTTCTATGTCCCTAGCAATAGATTCACCTTGTTCACCACAGTTGTTTCTTAAACCTTCAATAACGCCCTTCCTATCACCATTCGGTTTTTCTTGGCTAATCTTCCATTTGGCCTCTACACTTTTAACTTCAATATCTAACCCATACACAGCTTTCTGCAGCAATTTTGTATAATTTTCCGGGGCATCTGAAACTTTCCACCCTCCCTCAGGTTCTTCTTTAGTTGTCAATTCATTCATTTGTTTGTGAATCCATTCTTGATCATTCAACACTGTTGGTTTCCCATGAACATGTACTACTGAAAAATCCCACGTTGGTACAACTTTCCCAGTATCTGGTTTGGTTTGCTTGTAATATGATGGACTGATGTACGCCTGGTTTTTTTGAAATATAATCAAAACATCATCAGTATTTGATAATGATAAGTGTTGTTTATTGGCTTTTGCAAAATGCGCCCGGAGTTTGACTAACTTGTTAGAATCATCAAATTGAGCAATAAATGGGAAATGATTAGCGACTAGACCATCATCGAGTGTATAAGTAACGATAGTCCCCAGTGGATTTTCTTCAATGAGATTGCGTACTTGAGAGTAGTCTGTGACTAGATGATGTTGCTGAATAAACATTGATGATTTTTGATGAAAAAAGATGAAATCGAAAAATACCCATAAATATTCTAATTATAATTATATAAGAATAATAACAGCGCGGCTAAGTTATGTCCTCCATAGAGCTTTGTTCAAGTGTGCATTGCCTGAATCATGCGTAACTTTCAGATCATTTGGTATACCGATCCGATGTAGTAAACTTATTTTGTGGCATATGTGGGGGGTCCTGGATTCACACGGGTCCGATGGATCGTATTAACCGCGCGTCAGAATTAGTAATAAAAATCTCAAAGCTTTGATTGGGGCGGGGAGCGGGTATAAGTTTTTTTTTTTATACTAAAGATGTAATAAGTTTTAACCATGAACAGATCTAACCAAACTTTGCCATGACGCTCGCATTTGAGTCTCAGTGATGTAGTTCCTCAAGTTTATCAAAGTGTCCAACTCGTCCTGCATATGGGCAGCGAAAACATCACCAAATTCATCAATGATCTTTCTAGCCTCCATTGGATCCGCATCTTTTTCTCGGGCATATCGTCGTAGCTTTTGTAAACCACCCAAGAAAGCTCCATGTTGGTTAATGTTATTATCCATGATATCGGGGTTTTTAGCTGCTTCTGCAATTTGTGGGAAAAAAGCAGCTTCTTCGTGGTGATGGTGTCCATCCAACCCCATGGTCCAATGGATAGCATGCTTGAAAAACCATCGTTTTTCTTGTGGTGTCTTTAAGTCTCCTGCCATTGCATAGATTTCATTCAATGAAGAAATAAACATTTGGTGGATATTTCCCATTTTTGTTGCAACTCGATGGAATTCGTCATCTTTAAAATCCTCTCGTACTTTTACAGCTGGGAATCTAGCCATTATAATTGTGTTGTAATTTAATTAATATTTGCTAATGTTTGTTTGATGGGGAAAAAACTTGATAGGGTTTAAAATCCGGGTTTTTTTTTTTTTTTTTTTTAAATCAAATAGGCGGAGCTCCTTTCTTATTAAAATAAATAAGTGGTGATGCGTAACGCGTAATTTATCGATGAAGCTCCCTTGACATTCAAGTGGTGGTGATCGGATATTCCAGAAGGTGCGGCTCAAAACGTTGAGAAAAGCATTAGTAAGCTGTTGCTACTGTACTTAACTGTGAACTTGCCACAGCATCAGACTATAGTCTGTAGTGACATTTTTTGTTGTTGTTGTTGTTGTTGATATCTACGCATGTTTGCAAACTTAAAGGCTTCGGGAGGTTGAGCTAACCTAATTGTTACAGTTTAAAAAAATAAAAAATTCTCAGACCGTACCAATTTCTCGCGCACCTTTTTTTGTTTTACCATCAAATAAACTTTGATCTTATTAAATCTGATTTCGAAGCCCATTTGTGTTGCATATTGCTCTGCGCTAGAAGATTGATTTTTTGAGCAGGATTTCTATTTAATAGTATGCTACGCAGCACTTTAGAGAACCTCTTGTTCAAATATGCTCAATCTTTTTGAACTTGATATTATTTAAAAACGCAGTGAGTTTTGACTTGGATGAAACGGACACTAAGATTCACTCAGGCTGTATTAAGGAAGGTGCTCATAACTGATGCAAAAGTCAACTAGGCCTTACGGAAACCCAAACCCTACGATCTGCCGGAGCACCGAAACATCTCATCTCATCTCGATCATCACAAAGAGTTCGGGCGGCTGAATTGGGCCAGCCGAGTTGGCACTAGGCAGGTTAAACGGTAAGCTTACGTAATGATCCTCCCGTTGCTGGAAGTAAGGACGGTTTATGTCATACGATTCATAAAGCTGAACGTTTACATTTTTTTTTTAAAAAAGTAAAAGAAAAAAACCTCAGGGAAGGTTATCGTGGCTAGTCTGGCTAGTCACAACCATGAATGTGGCTTGCAACTATTAAACAATGGCTAGTTAATTAATATTTATGATATCTGTTTTTAACAAAATAATAATGGGCAGCTTTTAAAAATGCTAAGCTTCAAAGAACTTTTTTTATTATGTAAAGCCTACATTGTTCAAAGGGTTTAGTAGTATTAATAGCTAGGTTTTCATTGTCAAATAAGTATATTACATTATTACCACTGATATTGAGTCATAAATTGCGCATTATCTACATACATCTTCTACACGTATATAGGTACAGTGATATTATTCATATCACATCAATATAAATATTTATGAAGAATGCCAAACATGTTGCAAGCAACCGTATACACAAAAGATGAACATCCTTTTAGGGCGCTTTCAGATGTACTATTTATTATAATATTATTCCGAATATTTCGAATATAATAGAAGGGAGCTCTTTTATTATTACAAAGCCATTTACGTATATACTATTTTTAAACTTTTGACATAACTCTATATAATATCTCAAAAATATCGGATAAAATAAAAAAAAGTACATCAGATATCAGAATATACAAATAAAATAGTCTATAGTCTATACCAGTTTTGTTCTACCATAGGAAAACAATTAGGGAATAAGTTCAAAACTGTGCATAAATATCTAGTCGACCGATAGAACAAAGCCGCTTTAACTCTGGTCCTAGGACCAATACCGTTGGTAAATGTATACAGAAGATCAACATGGTGGGTGGATAATTTCATATCCCTCTTGTGGTAACAAAATATCTAATAAATTAAACAAAGTACCAAATGTTAATGCCATAACAGTACTAGTTAAAATGAGCAGAGTTTTTCATTCTTACCAATGAATTTGGTGGTTATATCGTTGATTTAGAATCTGCCCGAAAGACATTGGCTATTTTTATTTATTTTCATAATATATTAAATATTACATCTTAATTAAAATCCTAATTTGAAGGTACGGAGTAAGCCGACTGAAGTCGAAGCTGTCTCGCTAGGTGGCGCGCCGATTCGTTATAAAATATCAAATAAGGGTTACATTTCAATCTATGTTCGGTACTTAATATCTTGGAGGTATTACACAATAGTTGATTTAGATAATTATCATGTCTCTGCATAAAAACGCAAAAGAAAAAGGGGAAAAAGGGTACACCGTTTATGCATGTATATCAAAAAGAGACTTCAAATTGGTTTTTTCTATTTCAATTAAAGCAAAAGCCACACATCTTCCTTGAACTACTTCTATCCATAAGAAGGGAGAAAGTTCGGGTTGTTTATATATAACTTATACACGAGCATCCATTTTCTGCATGCATGAAAACATTTTGTTGATGGAAGTAATACAGTTTAAACTAAAACACCGGCCGGTGAATTTGTTCCAAATTTGAACGTTCCTCATCAAAAACAAAGCCATTTAAGCTTAACGTACGTCAACATTAAAGATATTATTTATGCATATACCCAAAATTAAAACAAGAATGTATGTTGTAGACAATGTTACGCGTGATGTACGTATTAGAATACACCTTTTGAAACCTCACGCTGTAAGTTAGCGTACCTGCATTACCCACAATTTAAAACATCGATATACCCTTATATGTATTATATCATCCATGCGCTACAATGCCATGTAAATAATATAATCAACTACACCTTGGTAATTGTATTTTGATCTATGTGCGGAACTTGAATACCTTGGACGACCTTAGCTCTTTCATCGATCATACGATTCATTGTCTACTATGGCAGCAGCTGCTAATCCTGCAGCGTTTGCCAACTCTGGCGAAGTTTCTACTCTAACTGAAAAGGTACCAGCTGATGAATCCGACTTTGGAGCCCCAGAAGTTGAAGGAGAAAAAGAAGAATGCGTTTTGGAAAACGAGCCACACACTGGAGGTACCACAAGGCGTGAGGCAAAGCATTTGGCTAAATGAACCGATGTCGACGAGGTCGAGTTATCAACAACTGCATGCGTAGCCGAACCTCAGCGTTCCGAAGACAATTCTCTACCTGCAAACGAGCATGCGGCGGTTGAGGTGTTACTTTCAAACGATTCAAGAGAAAAATAGATGCTAGTACTTGAAAATGTAGAACCAGGACTTAAATAGTTTTATAACTTAATACATATTTACCGTTCATTCGTTTATTTTAACTACTGATGTTTTATTTGCCAAAGGTAGCAAGTTATATAGAATATGTATATTACTACATATATGCTTCTTTACATTTGCATAGTTTATCCAAATTGCCATACTACATGTTTATAATGTTTCTAATTATTCTCCTAGCCTGCGTAGTATAACTTGTTTATAAGCTACTATTTGTACGTAAAACTCCATCACTACTAACTAAGAACTAATATTTAAGGAGCACTTACAACGAGAATTTTATTTTTGGATTATAATTATTACATCTTATAAATTTGAGTCAATATACTAAATGAATATCGATTTTACTTCAAAATTGTCGGCGGCAATTCAAATATTTTTCTCGGCAAACAATGGATATTCGTAGCCTTCAAATATTGCCTTATAAAAAATAATATGGATTGAAATATCTATTATTGTTTATTTCATTATTTTATCCGCGACTTGCTTTATTGGGTTTTCAAAAGAATTCCATTGGTAACCTTAGCCTATAATACCTCCAATTTTTTAAGCTTTTTTTCTACGGGCATGTGATGGCATGCAGTTTACTGGTGTCTCACCTTTAAATTTCAACCAAAAGTAACTAGATCAAAAAAAAAAAGAAAAGCAACTCAATACATGATCACGGCTTGAATTTGGTACAGTCTTTCAATGTACATATTTGGATTTGGAATATATAGACCAAAAAAAAAAAACAAAAAAAAAAATATTTAAGGACACTCAATTCTTCAAGTTTTTTGTTTCCCAGTTCCTCAGTACTCTCAAAAATACAATTACAAACACAATACATACACATTATTAATACTCAAAAACTCTTTTATCTCTATTAATCAAAATGGTTGCTGCTAAACTTATTTTCACTACTTTGTTATCTGCCGTGGCAATTCAAGCCGCCGCTAACCCAGCAGCCTTTGCTAACTCTGAAGAAGTCGCTACTTCAGTCGAATATATTCCAGCTGAAGACACTGGTTTGAAAGCTCCAGAAGTTGAAGAAAATGAAGCTGAAGACGAAAATGAAGCAGGTTTGGAAAAGCGAGCCCCGGTTTGGCAATGCCACAATGCTTGTGGTCAAGCCATTGGCCAAATGAACCAATGTCGACGAGGTCAAAATTATTTCGACAACAACTGCATGTGTAGCAGAAACTCAGCATTCCGAAGACAGTTCGACGCTTGTAAGAAGACATGCTCTGGACACGATGCTGTCTACGACGGCTACAAGCGAAATATGAACGTTGGTATTCAACAATGCAGTATCAAGGCTTAAATAACACACTATAACAGTTTTATTGTTTTAATAAATCATTCGCTCTTTGAAAGTAACTTCCTGTTTACAATACGTAGTTTTACACAGTGCAATTTAGATTAAGGTATTCAGCCGATGGAATGAAACAAAAAGTAGCCTTTGCTTTTGATAGATCAGAAGAACTGAGAATAATTAGCTTCATGTGTTCGAATGCAGCTCTAATCGTATCAGCCGTTACCTCTTCCACCATTTCACTTACTCGTACAAAAGCGTATCATTTTGTCTACTTTCTTTATTAAAATATTAGACAACCTGTCCTCTATTTATAGTTAGTTAATATACTAAAAATGACTAAATAATAATACTAAAAGAAAATGAAACGTATCAAATATTGACCCCTGACAGCTTAGCCGATCGCAACATTAGATCTAGAGCAACTGTCGTTTCAAAGACATGTAAAAACTGTCATGCAACATCATAGGATAATTCTTTTATATGTTAGACTTGTATAAATAGAGAAGGCTTCGCCATCGATTTTAAATTAAACCATCAATTGTAATTAAGTTGTCACATTTTCCACATTGAAGTATTATAGGTATGGGTGATGCTCAAACGCAAGCACAGATTTGACAAACAAATGTTAGGGGATCGCAAGTTCACCAAAATGGGCGAATAAATGAGAACGCTCATAGAGCTAATAAACAATTAAAACGTAATTGACATATATCCACTAGAAATTAACATTATATACCCAAGCAAGTAGCTAAAAAATAGAAACATTAATAGGTATACCTGAATTCTGGCCGTAAATCTCCTGCAGCTAACTTTGCCTCTTCGTCTAGTTTTCCCCATTTGAATTGGTACTTGCCAGTATCTTTTGACTTATTTTCATAAAAACAACCCGCGTAATATACAGAAGTGACAACAATACAGAACAATGCAAAAGCCAATCCAATGCTAATACCTTTAGTATAAAAAGGAGCATCAGTAGATATGAAAGCATATGTACTGACAATTCCACCAGAATTACCAAAACAAATTGAAAAGGCCACACCTACCGACCTTCTATGATGGCCCCCAAGATTCTGTGCAGTCCAACACACGATCAACGGCATTGCAGTATAACAGCCCATTACAATCAAAAAGCATCCTGCGTACCTGGCTTGTAAATCTACATGGTTGGCTAGTAATATTGTATAACCAGATGCACATATTAATAACGCAAGCACAATAAAGACATATCTATGCCGCAGTCTATCCGCCAATACTGCAAGAACCATTGAGAACACAAATGATGCGACCCAAGGTGGGACACTAAACAACTGCGTTTTAACTGGGCTGTAACCAAAGGCTTGAATAATTGCAGTTGAGAAATACGCGTACCCGTATGCTGAGACAACGGTACAAAAAAACATCATTCCTCCAACATAAATCTTCCAATCTTTAAAAACTCGGCCCACTGCTTTAATACTTAGTGGAACCTCATGGTTCGATTTACCGCCATCTAGCTCCAGCTTGGCTTTTAAGAATGCTCTTTCATTGTGACTTAACCATTTAGCTTCCTCAGGGAAATCAGTAACAAAAAAATATAATAATAAAGAAACACCTGAAGTTAAAGCGCCTTCAATAATAAAGATCCATCGCCAACCTGCCAACCCATGAGCCATATCAATGGTATTGCACCCGTACGCAATCAACCCAGCAAATGCACCTGCTAAACTAGATGCACTGAAAAAAAAGGAGTATCTTTTCTGGGCCTCGTCTCTTCGGTACCACATTGATACTAAATAAGAGCACCCAGGAAAAATACCTGCTTCGAAAAGTCCAAGCAAAAATCTTGTTACCACTATCCCGCCATAATTCTGAACAAAACCTTGTGCTATACTAACACCACCGAAGATGACCATACAAAACACCAACCAAATATGCGGTTTAAACCTTTTTAACAGATAATTACTTGGGACTTCGAATATCACATATGGAACGAAAAAAATTGTTAATGCCGTGTTATATTGTGTGCCGGTAAGGTTAATATCTTCGCTCATCCCGTAAACTTTAGCATTGGCGATATTGACTCGATCTAAGAATGCTAATAGATATAATATGGAAACGGCTGGAACAATTCTGATATCCAGCTTGAACATCAATTTTCGATGATTTATTCCATATTGCTCTGCTAACCTTTTAATTTGATCTTGCTGGGAATAATAATCTGCACATTCTTCAGTACTAATTACTTCCTCAACTTTACTATCTTGAGTTGGCATTTCAGCTTTTAAAGTTGAACAATCTTTCTTTCGTGGGGATCAATACTTTATATATATATTCTCCCGTTTCCCATAAAAGAGGGGTTTTATGCGTATACGATCCACTGCAAAATGTATTAGAGAACCGTACCGACGATGTACAGCTATTTGGGCAAATAATCTAGCATTTTGGGGGGTTCGACTAAACTTGTTATAAAACTATGGTGTATCATAAGATTTCCTCCTCATTTATTCGTGGTGGCTAAGTGTCTTATTCTTGGTTGCTTGTTATCGCATGCATTATCGGGAAAAGTCTTTATTTTGATGTATATAACGTTGTAAATATAGTATAAACACTTGTGCTTTGGCGGGGAAATAAGTGGATTAATAATAGTAGAGCTAAACTAATTGGTATATCAGAAAAAAGACGAGGATCATTCATTACAAGGTGGAGGGACAATCTTTTATTTACTCATAGATAACGTGCGGCGTTGATTTTTAGATGTATTAAGATGTGGAGAAACAAAAATTTAAGCTTAACGGAAAAAAAAAACGATTCACCGATAATGCGCCTACCCAAAAAGAAATTTTTTATTTTTATTTTATTTTTTTCTTTATAAAAAGGTGGGCGACACTTTTAATAAACCCGGCAAATGCACCAGCAAGACTTGAAGAAACGTGGAAAAAGGAGTATCTTTTCTGAGCTTCGTCTCGGCGGTACCACATTGAAATGAGATATGAAAAACCGGAGAAAATTCCTGCTTCAGATAACCTAACAGAAATCTTGTAGTTACTAAACCACCATAGTTCCGAACAAAACCTTGCCCAATAGTGACGGACCCAAAAACAGCCATACTGAATACTAACCAAACATGAGGTTTAGATTTTTTTAGCAAATAGTTACTTGGAATTCCAAAGATATATGTAACGAAAAAGATGACCAAAGCTGTATTGTATTGCGTTCCAGTTAATCTCAGATCTTCATTCATGCCATAAACATTGGCACTGAAAATATTGACCCGATCTAAAAATGCTAGTAGGTATAGAAAACAAATTGCCGGCACAATTCTTATATCCAACTTCAGCATCAATTTCTTGTGGTTAATTTCATAAAACGCCTCCAGTTGCTTGATTTCATCCTGTTGGGCATGGTAGTCTATCACCTTCTCGCTATGCTCTTGTTTCTCTTCAATTGACATTGTCAGTGTTTGGTATTTTGATATACTTTAGTTTGTGGATTTACATCTCTTTAAATATGACAACAATTGTTTGTGAAGTAATTGTTTCTAAAAAAAAACATACATATGGTATGGACCTCAAATCACAAACATGATAACGCTAGTGCTTATTTGATTAATCAGTGCATGAATACTCCCGAAATTTATATTGATTCGATCGACCTACAACTAATTTAAGACGATTACAGTGTCAAAAATAGAGTTTAATGTCGACCCGAATTTTATAATGTCTTACAAAAATAAAAGCTACTATTATTAAAAACAATTGGATGATAAAAAGACTTTAAAAAAATTGGCTCAACCTTATCTTATTTAATGATGAATGCTCCTCCTTTCAACTGTACTGGTATAACAGTTATATCCAAGGACCTGGTATCAAATCAGCCACGTTCTTTTGTTTATCTTATCTTGCAGCCATAAACATGTTAGTATAATTTTTTAATATCGCAGTTATCTTTGCGTCACAAGTTATGATCTCGAGTGGTTACAATTTTGAAGAAACATTGACGTCTAAAGCTTAAATTACATGCTAGCAACCATTGAGAACCCAATCGCAGACCAATCTCGGCAGAACAAATCATAACTATGTTTTGGTGGAAAGTATCCAAGAACTTAATAACTTAGTAAATAATTAATCGGTCATAGATGTTATCGTCTACATAAGCAATCAAATTATAGCGACTATTCGAGCGGCCACTGGCTAGAGTTAGTACAGTATTATATGATTAATTTTTCAGAAACCCCACCTCGAGTTGTTTTAATAGAATTATTTTAGTAATCTTATAGTAATCAAGCCTCTATATAATTTTAAACAGGCCATTGTCCATTATACTTAGTCCCCCATCTATATTAAAAACACTTTAAATAATTCAGTTATATGAAGTGGACTAAATTTTACTATTATTGTTAATTGGCTTGATACTGACATCCAAAATCTTGGCTCGGTCTAAACTCGGTCTTAGAGATATTAGTAAATATTTACCCCACATTGTGGGGAAAAAATAATCCTGTTTTAACAATAGCTTATAACGCTGTTCTGTCTGTTTTCTTAAACATGAACCCTTGAGAATGATAATACTGTGTGCCTCATTAGATACTTTTAGTTCACAACGAGTGTTTTTTTTTTTTTGTCTATATACGCGGCAATAAAACGTTAGTTTGTGACAGTCAAATATATTTGGCGTCGAGTATTGGGCTCTTGCCATAGCTTTTATTTTTATTTCCCGTCACCAATAATTACACGTTCACATTAGGTAAAACTTTTCACCCATGCTCCTCCTCATCTCCCAAATATCAACGCTATTACCATACTGCTACTTATAATGCACATTTTTATATTTCTGTGAACTAGCAGAATATATTATCTATTAAAATAAGTTACAGGTTACTATTATCATAACTATGTTCAAGCTTTAGTCTGTTTGTTACAAATGTTTGAACTAAAACTTCCAACACCCAAAAGGTAAAAACATTTAGTATTCAAGTTGAAAGATGTTATGCACTAGTTAGTTGTTCTTCACTAATACTTTGTGGTGTTCTTGATTTACTACTTACGTCGTACTAACAGTTTTAAACAGATATGTGCAAGCTTAATAAATGGCTAGTACTTTGTGGTACTCTTGGCTTACTACTTATGGCGTACTAACAGTTAATATAATATTGTTTATTGTGTAAGTCATATTGATGGAAAAAGGTTGTATAAAGTTTGTTGACCTATATATCCACCATAGAAGCTTAATATTTAAAAATACATGCCTCGGCATGCTATAATTACGTTGGGGAGAGCTGCCAACCTGATCACTGCGAATTAGGCTCCATAGTAAATTCAATAAATTATTAGAGGTTGTAGCCAAGTTCCAAAACTCAAGATATGACTATGATCATAGATAAGAGTTAACCTTAAAACCACAATCTAATTCTGACAAAGAGCTTACATACAATCATAGAGACATTTTACCAATTCATATAAACCTACCGATATTAATATCTTGAGCTGAAGTAATAGCCCAACCTCCTTTATAAGCATTAATAATGAGAAGCTGATCTTAGTCCGGTATCTTACCTGTTGGTAATTTGGTAGGAGATACTGATTGAGTTAATTTCGGAGTTAACTACCAGGGAGTAAGGTTAGTATAAATGTATTGTTTAAATAATAATAAAGAAGAGATAATAATGAAAAAAGTAGGGATGATGGTGGCTCTATTTAATGCATGAATTTGCCAAGAAAAATTCGAGGCCAAACCTCTTTTAAGGATTGGGGGCAAGCGGTTAAATCTAATATATATAACTGGCCCACGATGAAATAACAATAAAACCGCGTGGAGGTTCATAATTTTAGCGCGACCGCGTCTTGGTTATTTTCATAACCATTCTTTAATTTTAATAAAAGCATCTTCTCAACGAATTTACTTCGGAAAATTCGAAACTGCGCTAAGTTAAGCTTAACTTCACCGCGGCATAAACCATTTGTTGCAAAACCCCGGCTGTAGTGAAAGCCATATTGCTGCTTAACACAATAAATTCGAACAAACTCAACCAAGTAAATATACTATTACAGCTGATTAAAAAGAAAAAAAATAATAATTAGAATTGTCGAACAATATGTTCGTAGTAGCTTTTTGCTTCAGTTAATAAACTATATATACATAAAATTAAAAATGAGCTAACTAATAATGACGTGCATGTTGAAATTTAAATTATAAAGATGGAGTAATGCATTAGCTAACTAATAGGTATATCTAAAGTCAGGACGCAAGTCCCCAGCAACTGCTTTTGACTCATCATCCAACTTATCCCAAATAGCGTCATATTTACCAGTATCTTTTCTCCTGTTTTCATAATAAATTGCAACAACATAAATAGTTGACAGGATAATACATAGAATGGTAAACGCCAGCCCAATAGCTGCCCCTTTGGTATAATGTGGAGCTTCTTCAGCTATGTAAATATATGTGCTGATAATCCCACCGCTATTCCCAAAACTCATTTGGAACGATGAACCAATTGCTCTTCTATGGTGACCACCCAAGTTCTGAGCAGTCCAGCACGCGATCAAGGGAAGAGCAGTATAGACACCCATAACAAAGAAGAAACATCCTGCATACCGTGCATTGGTGTTTGTATGCTCCACTAATAGGATGATATATCCAGCACAGCACAGCAATGCCGCAATTACAGCTAGACCAAACCTATGACGCAATTTATCTGCCAATGCTGCCATTACCATTGCTAATACAAAAGTGCAGGCCCATGGGGCGACAGAATATAACTGAGTTTTAACTGGACTATACCCAAAGCCATTGATGATAGCAGTTGAAAAATATGCATATCCATATGCAGAAACAACACAGCAAAAGTACATCATCCCTGCTAGATAGATTTTGTATTCTTTAAATACACGTTTGAATGCTTTGAAGTCGATTGGAATTTCATGATTTGATTGCCCTCCATCTAGTTCTAATTTTGCTTTTAAAAACGCACGTTCATTTTCATTCAAAAATTTAGCCTGCTCCGGGAAATCTGTGACAAAAAAGTATAAAATAATTGCAATGGCTGAAGTAATTGCGCCTTCAATGATAAAAACCCATCTCCAACCCTCAATGTTTAATTTCATATCAATGGTACTACAACCGTACGCAATCAAACCGGCAAACGCCCCAGCCAAACTTGTTGCTGAATAAAAGAACGAATATCTTTTTTGTGCTTCATCTCGCCGGTACCACATTGACACCAGATATGAGCAGCCTGGTAAGATACCTGCTTCAAATACTCCTAACATAAATCGCGTAGTGATCAGTCCGCCATAGTTTCGCACAAACCCTTGTGCGATACTTACAATGCCAAAAATAAATAAACATAATACCAACCAAACATGAGGTTTAAATTTCTTCAACAAAAAGTTGCTTGGAATTTCAAATACAACATAAGGAACAAAAAAGATTGTCAGCGCGGTGTTGTATTGAGTACCTGATAAATTCAAATCTTCACTCATCCCATAAACATTAGCATTCGAGATGTTGACTCGGTCCAAAAATGCCAATAAATATAACATGCAAATCGCTGGAACGATTCGAATATCCAGTTTCGTCATCAGCTTTCTATCATTGATGCCATAATACTCCTCTAATTGTTTGATTTGGTCTTTTCTTGATGCATTGACAATAGCTTTTTCATCGCATATTATCGCAGTTTCTTCAAAACTTTCACGAATTTTTGTCTCTGTCATTTCTAATATTGATTATAAAATACAACAAAATTAATATATATGATCGAAATTTGAAGGAAAGGAACCTACTGCTATTTATTTCAAATTTCCAAAAAGAGGGGTATAACCATAAGATCCTTTAATGTACATGTATGCAATGCTCAGTCCTGGCACCTCAAAACTCCTCTGTAATTTAAACTAAAAAATTTAGCGAATAAAAAAAGGCCATTTAACTTTTGTACTTAGTTTCAAATAAACTCAATTGATGATTAGCTTCTTTTTGTTATAAAGACTTTATAGCCTTCCCCGCTTTTTCACACCGTATACGCTTGCAAAGAATCCATCGATCGTCAATTCAAGCTCAACATCCCAACCTCTGCGTCTTGGCCTGCATTATCTGCTAACTTTCTTGACCATTACTTCCTAAAAAAAGAACTTTCAGGTTAAAATCTAAGCGGAAAAAGTAGAGGTAAGAACTTTAAATACCTTCGGAAAAGGCGAGATTTAAGCTGGTTTCTCCGCATTTTTTCTGCTGGGCGCGCATCAGCGCATGTAATTGGTGGCTTACGCGTTATAAATTTAATCAATTCAGCCAGCTGTGTCACCGCCCTCGGCTCATTATAAGCTGAACGAAGCGCTCAATTATAGAATAAGTTTATAAAGGTGTTTGTATTAAATTAATTGGCTGCCGTGTATCGTCACTAGATACTGAATTTATCGCAGTTAGGTTATGTAAGCTGATTTTATGTACATTTGTATTTAACTTTAGGATATAATCTTTTCACTATAAATTCAACTAGCTACTAAGCCGGCCCCATTAGGCAAAGAAATTAGGTTAGGAATTAACCATAAAGTGTACTAGTACATAGTAATACTATAAGCGCCAAGTGTAACAGAAAGCATAGCCAGCTCGAAAAAGAAACTAAATACCCCGCGTCGCATCTGCAATCTGCGACACTTTACATAAAGTTCAGCCGTTTACACCTTTAAGTTAAACCTTAAACTGTTCGAATATCCAGCACAATCGTGACTCAGTTACTATTAGACGGAAAAAAAAAATCAAGCAGGATATTTCTCGTATACGAGTTTTTGTTAGTTCGGAATGTCTAGAAGCTGTTGATGTAAAATATACATATAAAACTGGTGCATATTGCTTTATTTCAGTACCAGATCCCAACGACCTACAAATGAGTTGAGAACAACAGCACTCCAATTTGGTACAATTGCCAGTAAAATTCCAGTAATTTGTAGTATAGCGGGTGGCTATAACCAGTAACTTCATTCAATGGCCAGCTGAAAAACCTTGATTTTTTCCTTCACTTTCCATAATGTTTTAATGTACTATACTGTATATCTTTAATAAAATAGAGCTACATTTATTAGCTCTAGAGTAAACGCTTTAACTTAATCATCGGATTTAACTTAGAGTATGAAATGGTTTAACTTAGAGTAAGAAATGATTTAACTTATCAATGGATCTATTGGATTCTAACAAAGTGTAACAAAATTGATTTAATATAAGTTGGTCAAAAATACATTACTTTATATAATATAAAAACAAGAAATAGATGGATATTTATAGACATAACTATCCAAATATCATAGAACAAACATTACTAATAATTACCAATCATTAGTAATCATTAGTAATCATTAGTAATCAATAGAATAAGATAAAAGATAATAGAACATTGTAGAATATTCTAGTCATCACCAGAGTAATGGAGGTTAAGCCAAACCATTGAGTATATTAGTGCTCCAAAGCCAACAGGATCTAGGCCCGTTAATAATTAGCAAAAGATACCTGCTAAGTCTGTAATAAAAAATATCTTTATTACAATAGTGATAAACTTATAAGAGTGTGTTGGTTTTACGAAATACCGGTTTTAATCAGGAGCGGGTTCTGGCCGTCGTTGTTCCATCCGTCGATGAAACAACTTATAATTATCAAACTTCGATTTTGAAATGCAGATTTTACTGGCAAACTGCCTCAAAATTTCAATATCGCTCCATGGATCTTCACATTCAATATGAAAACAGTATGCATACACTAGTTCTTGGATAACTAATGCAAACCCAGCAATCATTTCAGCTTTTAATACTTTTTTCTTTTTTTTTATCTCTTCTTTATTATTATTTACTTAATACATATACTAAAAAATATCTCTTTATTCTTTCAAAACGGTGATCCAATAATAACACAAAATAATAACAAATCATAAATCAAAAAAATGAGCGAGTGAGTGAGAAATCATTTATCTTATCCAGGTCCGCTAATAAGTAGCAAAGAGACCTACTGAGTTTGCAATATACATAAAGCTGTTCTAATTATACTAAAAAATAATAATAATGTTCAATTGTGCCATCCACAGTAGTCATTGGTGCCCTGTTTTCAGTTCTAATCCTTTTTTCTGACTTCAAATTAATGATTCAAAATACTCAGACCGAAGTTCCCTAGGAGAAATACTGCCCGGGAACTGCTCGTAAATCATTTC
>JAJLUN010000179.1:19725-32881 GCA_030564365.1 Blastobotrys arbuscula | reverse complement strand
AGTATTTCTCCTAGGGAACTTCGGTCTGAGTATTTTGAATCATTAATTTGAAGTCAGAAAAAAGGATTAGAACTGAAAACAGGGCACCAATGACTACTGTGGATGGCACAATTGAACATTATTATTATTTTTTAGTATAATTAGAACAGCTTTATGTATATTGCAAACTCAGCAGGTCTCTTTGCTACTTATTAGCGGATCTGGATAAAATAAATGGTTTCTCACTCACTCACTCACTCAAGTTGTGTTAACCACGATTGATGGAAAGATAAAAAAGAAAAAAATGCGCTTTTAGTGGATATTGAATGGTTTCCAATTTGGGGTTGGGGCGGTCATTAGACCGGATGACAGTATTCGAACTATGTCGGAACCAATCTAGAGCCCTACACTGGCTTAAGTTTGGCCCTAAGGTGCGTAAAAGCATTTTCACCTCATATTCCAAAAAACAAATAGCCATCGAGTTAGTCGCCAATGTGAAGAGATAAATTAGGTAGTAATTAAAAGTTTTCAAACCAAACCAAGAAAAAAAAAACACCAAGAAGCGGGTCTTCACAAATTACCGAATTGGTTCCATTAGCAAAAACCACTTTTGAAGGCTTTTGCGACAAAGATGACTTGACCAAACCGATGGTGGATGACACTATTAAGGAGTGCTATAATAGGCATGGGCCGGTGCATAACACCAGGATTCCATTACTAGGTAAAAAGCTTGCTGAGGGCGAAGATGGAAAGACGCATCAAGCTTTTCATCGAAAACTCCAACTAATCCGAGCCAGCGCGCCGCGTGCGGCTGAATACCTTCATTTATTCCTGCTTCGTCGTCAAGCTTGTCGGGGTCGCTGGGGAGAAGAATTGGCAAAATGCGTCAAATGTTGTGTACCGTGATACATGCTGTGTTCTATGCCAAAAAGAAACCGATTCTCAGGCCCACAACTTTACCAAAAGTGCTATCACCAGAGCTTTATACCGTCATGTCTTCCAAGTAGAATTTATCAGTGAAATCGTTTACACTAATAACATGCCAAAAGCTGAAATGATTGCGGGGTTTGCATTGGTCATTCAAGAACTAGTTGATGCATACCGTTTTTATGTTGAATGTGAAGACCCATGGAGCGATATTGAAATTATGAAGCAGTTTTCCAGTAAAATCTGCATTCCAAAATCGAAATTTGATAATAGTATATTGTTTCAACACCGATAGCCGAAATCCGTTCCTGATTTATTAAGATATTTCATCAATCCAACACTTTTATAAATAGTATTATCGTAATAGCGATAAAGTGTTTTAATATATTATGGAAATGACAAAAAAAAAAAAAAAAAAAAAAAAAAAAAACTTCAAATTGATTATTGGATTGTTTTATTGGAGTTTAGAAGCCGCCATTATGTTGAAATCTTAGATTCAGATCTCCAAAGATGAAAATTTGTAACGACATACATTGCAATGGAATTAATCAATGAGTCAACGGTATGGGTCTATTTAAATAGCAATATTGGTTTTTTATGAGCGCCCAGGAGTGAAGGAAAGGATATTATAATTATAATAGCTAATAAACTAGACAAGAAAGTACTGTTCCGCAAGTGCGCGATTGGAGTATACGTTTAAAGTTTCCATTTAAAACAAATTAAATAGGTTTTTCGTGCTCATTACGATGATATGCATGCGTAAATAAAATTTCGAGTCATGTGTAGTAAATAAAAAATATATATATAATAAATTATACTAATGCTGGTAAACTATTATATATATATAATACTGAATCTTAAATTTCTTGTGAAGTTTTTAAACTATAGCACTGCTAAAAGTAAGCTCTCGATCGACCATCACCATTAATGACCTTTTATTGTCATTACGCATATGATCATAGAATACGCACTATCGCTTAACCTATTAATTGGCCATCTAAAGAAAAAAAGTGCAAACCCCGTGAAACTAGCAATCTTTTTGTACAAACACTCGTAGAAATACACATAAATAATGACTTAATAAGCAACAATATCCTTACCAATTCACATACAATGTGTCTGAATAGCTCTCAATATACAAACATCAATTGTAGTTTGACGGAATTTTTGGAAAATAATCGGCCAGCTCTAGTCACGGAATAATAAACAGTTGCTCCAAACCCCACCAGTCTACAGCTTAGAACAGCAAAACCCACAAATTTAGGTAATTTAGGTGGTTTAGCCATATCTACCTTTTTTTTTGTTACTAGTGTAATGCAAATAAAATCACTGACGCAATATATGAGATACGTATAATTAAATTCGACCAGGGTTAGTAATACCAGCCGTCAAGAATTTTGTTTTTATTGAATAGAGTAAGTTTTATTCTCTTTGAATTTCTAATGTGGAAATACGCTAATATAGCTGAAAAGATTGTGCAGAGAAGCCGTGAAAATTAACAGTGTCTCCGTTACTTGCAATAAACACTCGCGAAAAGGTCCATCACCGCGTTATTATGCAACAAAATACATCCCAATCAGATAAACTTAATGATAGTCAAGCCGCATTCTCCATGGGCTGCGATTATATGCGTTGAGATATTGACTTTTTAATAGCATTAGCTTCGTAATATCACATCCAGTTACTTGATAAAAATAATTGCTTTAAACAAATAAACTAACAACTCCTTATGGCTTCAGTTTGGAACGAGATAGGCCTTTTTTTGGGGGCATGTGGCACGCGTATACCCAGGGGGCCCCGCCCCGGGGAGAACAGCTATAATTAATTCTACAAATAGCTAGTTTCAAAGCTGTGTCCATGGCAAGAGCCGATTGTAAACAAGGTTGTAAACAAGGTTTGAGACTACTTGAATTAACTTCACCGGATCCAGCCTAACTTGGAATTTTTTTTTTTGTTTTTTTGTTTTTTTTTTCGATGCATATATGGTGTAGTTCACATTCCGCGTCAAGACTAATTTAACTTCTAAATTATATACTACTGTGTCAGCGTAAAAATTCAAAACAGTTCATAAATGAAAACTCTTTTATTTGCCAATTCAGATTGCTATATGTATATATCTAGCCAATAGCTTTCGTGCTGCTCATGATCCACTACCATTAAAGTTAGAAAGTTAGCTCACGTAAACTGACAGTTCTGCCGAGAAACATCGCTTATTTAACGCTACTGTACTAATAATTAGTAAAGAAACAATAACCCCATGGTACGACTTAACGACTACCTCCTCATTATATGGCAATTAATTCATTCTCTTCTCTATTGTGCAAAAATTTTATAGTCATAAATCAAACCTATCATTTCGAGAAGAAAGTAACAAAAACATTTTGTAGTATAGCTTTTTTTAAGCCGGCCCCGGTCGGTCGTACCGATTTTTTAATAGTTATTTATACATATATATGCCTGATAAAATAAAATAAAAAAAGATGAAAACGGCCACAGTCTTATAACGCTTTTTTTATCTCCGGGGGGGCGCTTAAGCTATATATAAGTAAACGCCGATAATAAAAAAAAAAAAAAAAAATTTAAAGTTGAAGTCTGTCGTCCTCAAAAACAATTTTTTTTTGGAGACCAAGTAAGATATCTATCACCGCCGTTTTATCTTAAATACTGTTGAACCTTAATCTTTTTTCGCTAAGTGAAAGCGCTTTGAAGATGATAGATCTTTGACGGTTATTTCGGGAAAGCTGATGCATGGTTCGATTTTTAAAAACGGGGCTAACATTACTTTTTTTGATATATGTCGGGACTGGTTTTCAATATATTTATTCCCTCTCCATCAAAAATATTTTGCCAAGATAAAAAAACAAATCCATTCGCAAAATGAAACTTCAGGCTCGCGATAAATGCATGCCTCATTTTTGTAAAGCTTACTATCATGGTTGAAGCCAATTGTTAACACACCCCAACCTGTAAAATACTTGTAAGTGGCATCTTGGCTATAGCTATAGCTGCTGCTGCGTTGAGTATTATTTATAGATATAACCTAGAATCAAAATGAAAAATGAAATAGCGAGATATTACAATTACGTATAATTCGTGATCACACTTTTCAAATAAAGGCTATATACCAAGTATATGTTATTGGAATTTACCTTGTTGTCAAATTTTTTTTTATTTTTTATTTTTATTTTTTTTTTTTCAACCCATGCCAAGACTTTTTTCTTTCTTTTCTTCTTCTTCCTCAAACAGTATTTAAAAGCAGAAAGGAGAAACCGAAAAAAAATTGCGTGGATAAAAATAGTTCATATAGAATCGAACTTATCTTTATTACATATACTTTTCTTATTTATTTTGACATTATTTTGTCTATTTTGTATCCAAAAATTTGTTCTGAATACATTGTCATAAACAAACATGGTTCGACTGCAGATAGGGGCATTAGCACTTATGGGGATGCTGTCCCGTGTTTTTTCGTTAGATTTGGACGTAGAGGATATCAAAAGCATCAAAGAAAATCAACTAATTGTTGCCAGTGAAATGTTGGATTATTACAAAGGAAGCGATCCAAAAGATGAGAATTATGAGGTAGGCATGTTTGTAGAACCGTATTACTGGTGGGAAGCTGGTGTTGCCATCAATTCATTATTAATAACTGACTATCAGAATGAGGACTCCAATCACACCAAACTCGTTAAAGAGGCAATGTTAGCACAAGCTGGCCCCAATTGGGATTATTTGCCAGCTAGTCAGGCAAGTACAGAAGGTAATGATGATCAAGGATTTTGGGGGATTACTGTGATGGATGCAGCAGAAAAAAATTTCAGCAATCCTGCTGAAGATGACCCGCAATGGTTATATTTAGCCCAAGCTGTGTTTAATACCATGTCGCAAAGGTGGGAAACGACAAAATGTGGCGGTGGACTCAGATGGCAGATTTATCCATGGAATTCAGGTTGGACATATAAAAACTCCGTAAGCAATGGGTGTATGTTTCAGATTGGGGCGAGATTGGCGAGATTTACTGGTAACAAAACGTATCTTGATTGGGCAGAGAAAATCTGGGATTGGGAATATGATATCAATTTTATCGAATCTTATTTCAGCAATGAAACATTGAGTGTATTTGATGGCGCACATATGTCAAGGAACTGTACCTATGATGATATTCGAAGGTTGGAATGGACATATAATTCTGGATTGTTTATTGCA
Organism: Blastobotrys arbuscula; assembly: GCA_030564365.1. Lineage (NCBI taxonomy): Eukaryota > Fungi > Ascomycota > Dipodascomycetes > Dipodascales > Trichomonascaceae > Blastobotrys > Blastobotrys arbuscula. The sequence continues at coordinate 27,769 of JAJLUN010000179.1, read as the reverse complement.
GGTTGTGCGTATTTATATAACCATACCGAAGATGCTAAATGGTTGAAACGGACTGAAATGATTTGGAAACGCGCCAAAGTGTTTTTCAATAGTCAGAATGGGATTATGTACGAAGCAGCATGTCAGCCATCTGGGAGATGTAACACCGATCAAAGATGTTTCAAAGGTATCTTTTCAAGATTTTTGAGTTTAACTGCAATGATGGCACCAACATTATATGATGATATCATGGATATGCTGAAATCCAGTGCTAAAGGCATGGCTCGAAGTTGTACTGGTGGGTACAGTGGTAAGACTTGTGGGCTGAATTGGTTTTATACTGGTGAAGACGGCCCAATTCCTACAAGAGATAATTTAGATCTGATTCAGAACGATGGCCAATTCGGTTTGGGGGAGCAAATCAGTGCGCTAGACTTATTGAATGGGTTGTTGGTTCACACCAAACCAGCTCCGTTAAGTTTAAAGACTGGCGCTTCATCGACCGGTGATGCCGAGAATGCTGGTATGGCTCATAAAGATGACCATCCCACTGAATTGACTGTAGAAACTAAGGATAAAGCTGGTGCTGGGGTTATAACAGCAGTGGTAGTTTTGTTACAAATCGGATGTGGTGTTTGGTTGTTATTTTAATAGATTTAAGCAATGTTATAAATATTTAATGAAGTTATGAGCCGCACGAGAAAAAAAAACAAATAAACTAGTCTGAGATTTTGATGATTATTGTTTTTGATCCAAAAAAATTCAAAAATTTCCGTAGTAATTTTTAAAGGATTCCGGTGATAAAAACATTCCAAAACAGATTTTTTTTTTTTTTTTTTTTTTTAAGTTGGGGTAAACCACATGTCTTTAAAAAAAGAGGTTATTACTCTTCAGGCTTTTTTTTAAAAAAGGGTATATTTGGTAAAGCAGGTAGTTTGATTTTCGGTAGCTGTGGCATCTTGGATTGAACTTTCGGTAAATGGTTATCCCTAATCCCAGGCCAAACTGTAGATTGGAACGTTTTACCTATGCCCTCAATCACAATACACACAATAACAAGAAGGAAAATATACCCACTAAAACTTAAAACCGATTTCAAAAGTCGCACGACAATAGTCGACCCAACAGCGACGGCAAACAGCACCAACACACGATTATACTCTGCTTTAGGTTCTGCATTTGATGATAAATCTATGGATAATATTTGTTGTGGTAGTGAAGGGAGTTGCGATTCAAATGGGTTACCATTTTGGTTTTCCGGAGTTTTTGTGGCGTGAGGAGGAGGGTGAGAATGAGTTGGCCGGGTGGTATAATAGAGTTGGATTTTATACAATGTGGTGAAAGCCACAAACAGTGCTAAAAAGATGATAATGTAGAAATATAGCCTGCTGTTTGGTTGTCTTTTTACTGCGTTCATCGTTTCTTGAGCGATTGGCAAAATTGGTGGTTTAGAGCATATGAAGAGATTAAGTTTGGATTTTATAAAGTTTGATACTTATATGAAGAGGAGAAGGCTTCACTAAAAAAAATTTTAAGCAGCATATGGGAAGGGAAAAAAAAAGAAAAAGGGTTACGGCATTCTGACTAGCTTTTTATTAAAATATTATTATTTACACAACGTGCATTTTTTTAAGCTTTTTGGGTCACACCGTACAGACTAAACTGGCTTAGTGATCGGAAATGGTCGGACGTGTCATGATATCTTATGCTTCAAAAAGTTTTTTACCAAAAAGCGGGATCTGAATCAAAAAGCCGCATCTCCCCTCTTTTCCCAAAAGTCTTAGATCGTTTCATCATTAATTATAAATTCTATTTACATACAGTTCATTAATATTTACTACCTACATTCATGTCACATTAATTCACTAAATCATTTTAATCATTTGCTCATAACAGCTGAAAAACATCATCCCTAGTAAACTAGTTCGCGCTAAACTAACCCCTAACCCACGGTACATCTTCCTATGCAGCACCGTTTTCAATGTGCGCTTGGTAGTAACTTCGTACCCTAAACTTTTTGAATAGATATCTTTTTGTATCAAGCTTTTCAGCGTATCTATTGGATAGATGATAATCCAGCTGGCTGTACCTGCCAGCCCACCAGCCACTGCAATAGATGCTGGATGTGCTTTGGAGTCTAATAACGATGATATACCAACCTTGAACCCATCATACACAGCAAAATACACACCACTACCAATAATATCTCGAGTAATATGATACCGAAACCCGCTATATAACGACAACGCCCCGCTCCTTTCAACCATCTGTTTGCCAACTTGGTATGTCGACCTAGGTACCGTTTTACTTCCCGCATTTTGACCTGATTGAACTAATAGATCAATTTGTGAGGCTAATTTTGTGAATTCGAACGGAGCTGCGAAAGCAGTACAAGAGATACCTGCCATACTCCCCGCAAAAAATGCCCCTGGTGTAGTTTTGAAAATTTTTTTAAAGGTGCTTCCGTTTTCTGGAGGCGCACCATATATACCAAAAAAGAATCTGGAAGTATGTGGCAGACTATGTGAATAAATCGTGGCCACGGTTGCTCTCACAAAACTGGAGGATAATAAGGGCGCCGTGATTCCCCGATAAAACCCTCCTAACCCTTCATATTTATATGTCTTGCTAAAACATTCCCAGACGTTTTTGTAATTGTATGTTTGCTGCCGGGTTTTAACACTATCTAGTGGAAATCCAAATCCAAGAGCTATCAAAGATGAGGTATAAGCGCAGAATGTTCGTCTATACGGTAAAAACCAGGTTGGTACATGTATCAGTTTTTGGCCGTTACTTCCTGGTGCGAGGGAAAGCTCCGCTATCACTCCAGAGGTTTGTTTGGATTCACTCATTTTTTCAAAAAAATGAAAAAAAAAAAAAAAAAAAAAAAACCCAAATTTATTACGAAGGGTCTATAGATCTGTAAAGCGAGTAGTAGAAAAATTGAAAAAAAAAAAAAAAAAAAAAAATTTCTATTGGGAGAGCTTGATCAATTGCCTAATGTATCAAATTTAATACCGACGTTTATTCCGATTATACTAACGTTGAGAATAAAAAAAACAATGTAATTATCGCAGCGAATAACGTAAACATACCTTTCAAATGGATCAGTGAGTTGGCAGTGTTGGTATCTGTAGTTTCCTCTCGCGGGTTAACTCTCAATGCATCCAGCGCTGTAAACTTAGGCTCTTCTTCGTTTTCATCAATTGGCGGCATATCATTACTTGTGGTATTAGGCTTGGTATTATTATTATTATTAGCAAAGGTATCTGTGATAGATTTGGTATCGGTAAATGTAGTAGATTCAGCTAATTCGCTAGCTTTGGTATCTTTGGTATCTTTGTTATCCTTTTTGGGTTCTAGTTCAGTAACAACTGGTTGAGCTATTGGAGGTTGTGACGGCGGTGGGGGTATGAGTGAGGGCGGTGATGGTAATGACGATGGCTCAGGCTTAGCATTCGCTGGCGCCTCATCTATTGATGGAACCTGTTGGTCTGGTTGAGGTCCTTTACCGGGTAGAAGCTGAGAAACTGGTGCTGCTGGAATGGGTATCAAGATTGCAGATTCTTTAGTATTGTAATATGGTTCATAATACTGCTCTTTCTCTACTAAGGGTATTTTTGCAGACTGTAGCGGTAATTCTTCATGCAGCTCATCAGCCACAAACTCATTTCCACCACCATCAACTGCATTATAATCTTTTGATATTAAAACACGGTTGTATGGATTTTTTCCATCCAAAATGTTCTTTTTGATTTCAGCCATTGGTGGTTCCAAATTAGATGGCGAGCCTTTGACAATATAGTTTAGCGGGTCAGGCCTGCGATAAAAGTCCCCCCTCCTTCGTCTCGTTGGCCGGAAGATAATTCGTCGATGTACTCGGTGTTTGAAACTTTCTCGGTCGTCCTCATTATCTCCATTGTCCTCATCATCTTCATTGTCCTCATCATATTCATAGTTTTCGTCATATTCGTAGTACTCATCATCCCCAACTTCTTTATCGTCTTCATCTTCATCATCGTAGTCGTAATCATATCCACATCCATCACAATAGCCACCAGCATCATAATCTTCATTATCATAGTCATCATCTTCCAAATTATCTAGCTCATTTAATAGTCTTTGTCTTCTAGCTCGTTCTCGTTGCGATTCCATAATTTTCCTATTACTCTCATTAGGAACAGGATCATCCACCATATCTTCTCTATGATCGAAATAGCCCTTTTTATTTTCAAACTCATCATAATATTGGCGCTGTCGTTGTAGCTTTCTCAATTTATCATGGCGCTGTCTCTGGTCATGTCGCAGTTTTCTTTGTCTTGCCTTCTCTTTACGTTGTAGGTCTCTATTCAAAGGATCGGGGCTTGACCGTTGATCCCATTCCATCTTTTCTCTTGGTGTGGAAACACCACCATCATATCGCTCAGGAACTTCAATTTGTTTTGGTAAATCGTCATCTCCTGCGAAATCATTGAATCTACTGGGCACATTTCGATCTCTATCATACTCATCTGGTAAACTGTCAGCATAGTTTCTACTTGGTCGTTTTTGAGTTGGTGTGTTCACAGGTCGTATCTTAGAGTGCATTTGTTCATGACTTGGTAAACTCATTCGCCTATCTTCTTGCTGTTTAACTCTATAAGGGTTTGGAGGTTTAACTTTTTTGGTAAATGACTGCTTGCCACCTTCAATATTGGTTTGTTCATCGTCGTCAAAAGACTCTTCATGTTCAATAGTTTCCTTAAAATTCCTTTCAAAATCTTCATATTCAATAGCTTCACTATGGTTATCATCATGTGAGTGTCGATATTTTTCTTGAACTTTTTCATAATCAACATGTTTTTCTTCATTATCACCATTTTCAGTAACCCCATTCTGTTCATCATCGAATTCAATAGCTGCACTAAGTTCATCATCAAATTCAATAGCTTCATTCTGTTCGTCATCGAATTTAACACCTTCATTAATTTCACTATCAAAAAACGCAATACCCTCATTGACTTCATCATCTACAATACTTTGGTGCTCATCAACGTCTTCATTTTCATAATCATTCTCAAGATGCTTGTCTTCACCCGAATTTACATCATAATCAACCGATTCGTCATGATCCAAATCATTGTCTACAAACTCATCTTGTTCAATTTGTTCAATTTGTCCATGGACGTCAGATTCTGGAGCAATATGTATGGTTCCATATTCTCCATCAGCAATATAATTATAACCTTCTGTGGCCTGAAAAACTTCACCAATTGTGTTATGAACATTATCACCGAGATTAACAATACTATCTTTATCCTCCCCCGATTCATTAGCAAACTTCATAGACTCGTCCAATTCGTTATCCAGATTAAAAAAATGGGTATTATTTTCTAAGCTCATAGCGTTATCATCTTGCTTATATCCAATAGCTTGGGGATCGTCACTCTTTAAGTTATTTGCAACTAATTGAGCCGTTTCACCAGAGTCTTCAACTGATAGTCCAGTTTTAATATAATAAGCTTGGTACATAACATTACAAATCTGTTGAACACGAACCTCCAATTCTTCAGTCGTTTGTCGTGAAACTTGGCAATTGGCATAACACCGGTCTTTAACTTCAGATAAAGATGTACAAACACATAAATGCTGGTCGCTTGCACATCGTTGATAGCCCTCTTCAACCTGAATTAGACAGTTCATAATATGTTGACTTTCCTAATAAAGTTAGCTTCACTCCAATTAAATAAAATATATGTATATATGCATACCGCTTCACTCGCAGCTCCACATGCAGGTAAACTTTCAACAAATGGGTGCAAAGTTGCCAACTCTTCAGCGGCAAAAAGAGTTACTGTGAAAGCAGTGACACTAGCTAATAGCCATAGTGCTATCGGAAAAGTATTTAATTTTTTCGTCAGCATTATATTCTAAATGATAGCGCGTCGTTTATTATTGTCGGTTATATGATACGTTTGACGGCTTAAAATGTGTAGTGAAATAGGATGAAAATTGTTTAGACGCGAAAATAAATAAATTTATAAAAATTATTTCTAGTTGTTGTTGTTGTCGTTTTCTAGGTTTGTTTTCTTTGTTTTTTTGTTTTGTTATGCGCAAACGGGCTTTTTTTTTTTCCAAAAAATATCAGATCAAAGCCAATGGTCTCAGAAAATTTAAATAAATTTGAAACCTCCCCCCGGCTTTAAAAATTAAGAATTGGGATTCGGAGTGGCGTAAACTACAGTATAACATAATATGTCTTTAATGTCCAATTGCTTCAAGTTATCAGAGATTTGATATTCCAAAAAATTTCAAAGTGGTTTCAAAATTGCAGAATTGTAAACGATAAGAGCGCAACTTGCTAATTTACAATTAGAGCGGGTGTATAGGTTATTTTTGTCTAGTTGGCTGTACATTGTGTTAGCTTATTGCCAGGATTTTAAAATTAGCATAATGTAATGGCAAATACTTGATCATTCGGTTTATTTCCATATAAGTATATACGATGGTTAGGGTTCGATTAAGCTTCGGTCTTTCGTTCATAACTAGACTTTAAAGTTTTGATATAAAGCTCTATAATATAACTTATCAATTGTCTTATATATTTATATCTTATTTTATAAACGGGCCAATCAGCCTTTAAATTTATTAAATAAGTGAATCCTTATTTTCCAGTTCTAAAGTGGACGATGCCGATTGGTACACAGCTTAAGGAAGCCTTGTATTTTAGCCGGCTGAGCTGTCAATGTCTGAAAATATCAAAGGAAATTTAGACAACTTTTTTTTTTGTCAACAATTGGCAAATAATTAAGTTACACCAGCCATTGCAAAAATAATTTATAAACAATTATCGCTTCATCAAGACTTTAAAGAAGTGGGGTGAGTTAAAAAAAAAAAAAAAAAAACGGGCTGAACTCAGGTTCGAATGCCTATAGTACCTAAACTCTATTTTGATTGAAATCCTAAAACCCTTTCTTCGTGCTATATTGAGAGACTTAAAGCGCTTAACAATAAATTATATACATATCTGGTATTTTCGATAGATAAGCTTTACCTTTATAAGCTTTTATGAACTGGTAATCGAAGGCTATATATTGTATCAACCATCCTGAAAGGTAGTTACGGCTTGGGCATACTATAACTAAGAGTAGGATGCTGAAGTGCGTTGCTAATAGTAAAACATGGACATAGTAGTCAAATTACGGGGACTCAATACGAATATCGGCCATCTGGAAAATATTATTTTCTTACCCTATGCGGCCTTGACATACGGATCCGTAACTTAGTCTGCCATGGGCAACTCGATAAAAATAAAGTTAAGCTTGGTTTAAACAACTTGCAAAAACTTGAAGAAGGAGTTTGATAAAGCTTATAAGTTTTGTCATTAATTTGCATGTAACCATATATAAGTATATAAGGGGTTCAAAGGATATATATATGTAGACCCAATGCGCAAATTAAGCGCAAGATGGAGATACAAAAGCACGCGCAGTAGTCACATCATGGTTTTAATTAAGCTTAACGTAATTAGATATGGATGTACATTTCCAACATGGCGTATCATAATCAAGGGTGTATCACCTTTATGCATATGTTATTACTGTTCTACTGGAATTTTCGGGGTGATACGTATATAGTTAGAGTGCTTAGCGGCTGTAATATTTCAAGAGATCGAACCATTCGAGAATTTTTTTTTCGTACGTGTTGAACAGGTGTGCTTAGATTAAGCAATTAGTTGATGGCTACGAAATTTGACACGCCGCGCTCGAGCATGGCTTTACTAATTGCCATTTCTTATCATTTCTCTATACCATGGATCGATCTCATTCGCGATCGAGTTCACCCATCGCGCATTTATATTTATCATGTCGCGAATCGATATGATTAATTGTCATTCCACCAGTAGATTAAAACTAATATATATTGTCATTCCACCAGTAGATTAAAACTAATATATATTGTCATTCCACCAGTAGATTAAAACTAATATATATTGTCATTCCACCAGTAGATTAAAACTAATATATATTGTCATTCCACCAGTAGATTAAAACTAATATATATTGTCATTCCACCAGTAGATTAA
>JAJLUN010000179.1:0-19625 GCA_030564365.1 Blastobotrys arbuscula | reverse complement strand
CCTAATATATCGATATTGCACATCAATTGCGATGACTTTACATAACGTTGCTAATAAGCAAACTGGATTTGCAAAATCACACACCGGTACATCAGATCAGATAGTTGATCGACACCGCAATTGAATTTCCAGTAATTATAACCAGCGTAGGATAAGCGTCCCACACATAGTCAATCCCACACATTTTCAATAGGTTTATTAGGGCGCTTAGTATTAAATCTACCAAAAGATCATTGACTGAGATATCTTCAGATACAATTTTTTTTTTTTTTTTTTTTTGTAAATAAGCTTACTATCCGGTAATTTATCACGCTGCTAATACTGCACGGCAGCAGGCACATTTGAGATACTTTACCTTGCTATTACAAGCGCTGAATTTTTATTTATGCCTGCGGTTCATATAAACTAATCGAAAACCCTCTCTAAAAAAACATGGCAGCTCGAATATATACTATACGCGTAGCATCCGATGCATGTACTAATAAAGCTTATCGATTCATGACAACTCGTAAACTGCCATGGCTTTGTGCGATTTCTATCAAACTTTTGCTGGCGTAAATTTCCCACACAGAGAGCGAAACACCGCAATCTCTCTGGCGTTGAGTGCATAAAGATTCGATTCTAAAACAAAACGATCGACAATTGAGTTTACTGGATTTGGTACAATCGCTAGATCAGATTTATCTTCACACTTTTTTTTGTTCCACATCCCACAACAAGGCCTGAAAAATATTTTTATCAGCTTACGCGCCAACCTTATGTATACTTTGGTGATCCGGCAAGATCTGATATATCAATAAAATTCAAAGAGTAATGGACTAATGCCCTTAATACCGGGCGTTGATAAATTTCGACGAAGGCCCCAGGAAAGAAAGAACAGAAAAAACAAGAACACTAAAGGGCGTACTATATATTATACTTTATTAAACAACCGATAATAATAATAATAATTAACCTCACTAATTTGATTCATAACGAGGTGGTACTGTTTATACCAAGCTAACAAGTCTTGTGAGGTGTATAAGATAAGTGGCTCCTTTTTGTGTGCGCTAGCTGCTCAGTCCGTTTTTCGAGATTTCAGACATTTTTTTTTTCCCTTTGTTACTGAATTTTAAACGGGAGCCCTCGCACTGAAATAGTATAAGTGAATGGTTAACCTGATACAGATCTCTAGAAAATTATTGCCCGTAGTCGACAAAAGATCTAAAAATTAGTTTATAATTATAATGACATCGTTATTCAAATTTTGCTCAAGTGGGTCAATAATACATCCACGGCGATGTTTTAAACCCTCGGTCGATCAGTTGAGTTTTCAACGATATCGAGTAGATCTACTTTACTCGAGTTTAGAATCAGATAAATTTAGATTTTATGTAGTCATATTATTATGATCATGGGGATATCTATAAGTATTAATAACACTGATCTGGGTTGACTACAAGTTTTTGACCCTTCCAACATTGGGTAAGTAAACAAAGGCTACCACGCCCAACTAAATGTATATTTGCCAAAAAAAGATGCTCTTATTTCTAAGAACAAAAGCCTGTGATAAGACAATCATGGATGTATTTTTTTTCTTCATAGGTGGGTAAATTTTGCCTTTCAAGTGTTGGGCTGCGATGATTTAGATTTGCTTTTTATTGTGTAGACACCTACATCAGATGCATGCAAAAGCCTGCAACATGCTTTATAAATAACTTAAGAATAAGCTTATAAGCGCGATCTGAAATTTTTTTTTTTTTTTTTTTTTTTTTTTGCGATATTTCCGGTAGCTAGAAAAATAAATCGCAATGCATTAACAAGTAAAGTATACTTAAGAATCAGATAGTTCATATCACCATATAAATTTAGGGTATAAATTTTTTTTTTTTTTTTTTTTTTTCTTTTCCAAACTTTCCACAATTTAAACTTTACTATTATATAGTACGACATTGTATAAATTTTTTTTTTATTCAGCTTCTGAACTTCTTCTTAACACTTAACAAACAAAAATACCTCTATATTTAATTTTGCTGTTTGTTCTTTTTTTAACCGCAAAATTAATAATATGGAATAATGGAGGCTCAAGACACTGCTGGTAAGTTCATTATACCAAATAAAAATAAAAATTCCTTTTTAATCTGTTCTTTCTTGACAAAGAGTTGAGTATCGCTCATTATTAGGGTTTTCAAAAAATCTTGATACATATTGGCGTATTCAAGTACTCTCACAATTCTTATTAACATAAATTGAAAAGTATTTTTATTCGTACTTTCTACCGAGTCATTTGAAATTACGACAAGTACTCTTTAATCAACGTTATACTAGCATTTGTTGAACGAGGGCCAAAGGATTTTTTTTATATGCTATAAAAGAAAATGCTAAGATTTATAGGTAATACAACGGTTGTGGACCCACCAGGTTCTTCCACACCGGCACAAACAACAACACAGAATCCTTCAACTTCAATACCACCACCATCATCATCAATCGAAGATCCTGGTCGAAGTACTTCAATACAATCATCAGTTGCATCATCGTCGTTTTTAACATCACAGCGACCCACATTAACATCACGTCGTCCGACTACTACTACTACCAGTAAAAAAATGAGCAGTACTATTGCCGAAACTACTAGCGAAAAACCATCTTCTACTCCGCAACCGCCAACATCATCAGTGGTGTCAACTGCACCAGTTATATCATCCACGTTGCCCTCGTCAGATCCCATTTTTCCAACAACTTCTAGTAACGACTTGACAAGTTATACTACTGTCCAAATCACATCAACTATTAACACTGTTTTGGACCCTTCGAAAACCACAGATAGTAACAGCATCTCAGAAATCAAAACCACCACCAGAAAGCGAACTACAATCATAAAACCATCAAGTGAAGAAACTACCTCTCACGGGAAAACTACAACTTCTGATCCATCGAAAACAACTTCTGATCCATTTACAACAACTTTTGTAACCACTGATGAATATACGACAGATGGGAAAAAGACACGTCATGTTCGAACATCTACAAAAACTTTGGACCGTGTGAAAACAATTTCGGCTGATCAAGCATCTCAAAAAACTGCCGGTCCGTCCGCTAGTGGTAGTCAACAAGCTGATACAGAAGGTAGTGGGTTGCACGGGGGTTCTAAAATTGCTGTAGCAGTTGTGGTTCCAGTTGTTGGGGTATTGATTATCGCTGGTATTGCAATCTTCTTGTACAAGAGAAGCAAACAACAGAATCAAGCCCAACAAAAGAGATTGGAAGAATTTGATGAATCAAACTTCAATCCAAATAGTGCTGGAAGTATTAGCGATATGGATATGTCTGAAAATTCTCAGAATTCTCAGAGTTATAGAGGTTGGAATCCTACTGTGGTGGCAGCTCCCGGCAGCGTCTCACCAATTGTTGAAGAGGATGAATTACCCAACACTAGTCCTACTAGTCCTACTAGTAATTACACAAACACGCAGTTACCATCAAGAAAAGGTAGTTCAAAAGTTTCCACAAATTTTTAAAAAAACCTTACCTGGTAATAGTTTTTTTGTTTTTTTTGTATATTTATTACGATTTTGCATTTTCTAATCTCCTCAAAAATTTTGAAAGCGCCTTGCTAACTTTGTTATTTTTTCTACTAATACTTTTTTTTTTTTTTTCTTTTTTTCTCAACGATATATTCCTTTTTTGCACCAGTACATAGACCGTTCTAATTGAATTTTTACCGCGTTTGAATCCTCAAATATATTATTATTTATCAGTTCCCAGAAGTCTAGGCCCGGTGCTCTAAATTTATAACACAAAACTCAATCTATATAGAACTTTGAGCCTATTTTTGGCCTATTTTCTAATCAGCCTTGGCGAATAATCCAGGCTTGAAAACAAAACAAAAACAAAAAGTCATTTTTTTTTTGCTGTTAAATCTAAAAAATTTCTAGCCAGGTTCAAATTAAACAGCCACTCGCGTTGTCTGCCGCAAGTTTAATAATGCTAAGATAAAGCACATTATCATCTCAATTTTTCACCATGCGGCTGAACATCGAGAAGAGGAGATCGAGGGGTGGTGGGGCGGGGGGAGGAGGGAAAATAAATAAAAAACTAAACTTTTTCGGGCGTGGGTACCACCTCCGCCGATATCTCACCGGCCCGGTGGCTCCGAGATCTAAGGCACCCGGGCTTTAGTGCCATTCTTACCCTGCCCCTGGCCACAGAAATACACAAGTTACATGTCAGCTTATCGATTAAAGTCTTGAGGTTAAGCAATGTACAGCAATTGCTGGGACATGAAATATGCAACGGTGTAGTGCGTAATATAAGGGAATTGGATAAGCTAAATTAAAAAAGCTCACCTTATGGCTTAAAGTACTAGGGCTTAATTGCCATTAATCAATCAAGAACCATGGGTAAATTTAACTTCATGGTCAAGGACTTAGATAAAATCTGTTTAATATGGATATGATGCAAGTAATATAATGGTCAATGAAGCCCGAGTAAAGTTTAATAATTCGCTGCATTCTTTCCAAAAGGTAGATTCAAAATGATTTGTGGTCGATTATTACAAAGTAAGGTGTATTCAGGAGTTATTTTTCATTGTAGATTTTTCATCCCAACGTCCCACCTCAAAGTAATATAAAAAATAAAATAAAACAACACTCAAGTTAAATTTAATTAATTAATTAACAGAACATCGCGCGCGACTTTTTTACATCACGAAAAAAAAAAAAATATTTTCTATTTACCACGACATTAATCATCACTTTTTTTCAGCATCAATATTTATATTTATTTAAAAGAAGATGAGCCGGCAACCAGATTTACAGATGTGCATGAAACAGCCAGGTACAAGCATTGGGAGGCTGTGCGAAAAATGTGACGGGCGCTGTCCTGTATGCGATTCGTTTGTTCGTCCAACTACAAAAGTTCGAATCTGTGATGAATGTAGCTTTGGTAAGATTGCAAATAAATGTATAAGTTGTGGTGGGAACGGTATTTCGGATGCATTTTATTGTTATGAATGTACAGTTTTAGAAAAGGATCGTGATGGTTGCCCTAGAATTATTAACCTCGGGAGTAGTAGGAGTGATTTATATTTTGAGAAAAAGAGGAATAAAATGCTAAATTATTAATGAATAATATTAATACGTCTATAAATAATATATGAAATGGATATATATATATATATATATATGTCTCGCAAAAGGTTAATCTGTTCCATTTTCCTCATTCTCATTAGTTTTTGTGTTTTGAGGCTCATTGATGTCTTTTTCATCGGTGTTTAGTTGAGACTCGGCGGTGCCAAAACTAGTCAAAGACAAACTAGGCTCCAACCCTAATCCATTTATTTGAGGTGGCGATTGCGAAGGTGTCAACTGGTGGCTGTTTAAATGCTGTAAAGTTTGAGAATTAAAACTTGCTTGTCCAAAACTAGCAGTTCTTTGATGCTTCGGTCCTGCGTATTCGGGATTCACTTCAACAACACTAAACTTTTTACCATGCAATGTAAAATCATTCTCTTGTTTTCTCATCAATGATGTAGTTCGATGAACATCTTCTTCAGCAGTAGAAGTACCTTTTTTATTCTTTCTAACCTTCAAGCTAGAATCTCGTAATGATTGTTGGAAATTCTTCTTAACCACAGGAGTATTGTTGTTCAAAGTCGGAGTGGTGACAGATTGTGGAGATGATGGAACTTGTGGGGTAATACTAATAGGTTGTGGAGATGTGGTAACTATAGGAGTTTGTGGTGGTGGCATAACTTGTGCAATCGGATCATAGAAAGATGAATTAGAACTGGTTTGCATAGAACTTGATGATCCATTTTCGGGGACTCTGGTAGTGACTCGAACATCACCAGAGATTGAATTGTTCACGGAATTGTTAAATGAATTGTTGAATGAATTATTCAAAGAATTATGCAATGAATTATTCAAAGAATTATGCAAAGAATTGGTCAAAGAATTATTCAAAGAATTATGCAAAGAATTGGTTAATGATAATCGATCAGGAGAATGTACCACCACTCGATCATTGGCAGAGTCAGGCGCTGATTTCAGTGACCTTGTCGACTTTACCGAATGCACTGCATTCTCACTCTTGATACTTGTTGCACCACTATTAACATGATCAGTTTCACAACCACAACATAATTCCGTCTCAAATTCTTTTTCTAATCCGAATAAATATCTATAGCATTGTAATCGTTTCGAATCCATATAATGCCAATCCAATTTCGCTGCCAATCTCCCTGCAGCGAAAATAATCGCTTCTCTAGACCGCTGTTGCAGTGGAGCCAAAATCTTCAAATGATGTCCGTTGCGAACATGATCTTCAATCAGCTCTTCTTTTTCTTGACATCGAATGTTGATCTCACTCAATTTTTGATCCACCAATTGTACTCTCAATGCATGCAATTCCTTCAAGGCTTTAGAATCCATTTCAGTAGTCTGCTTATCCAAACTTGCTGACGAGCGGCTTCGCTTATGTTCTCTTCTTGGTTGTGGTCCTGGTTCTTGCACCGCTACATGATAAGTATTAAATGAGCTGGCAATATTGATCTTTGTCATCCAATCTTTCATATCTTCTTCGTCACTAGCAGCAAGCCAATCTTGAGTATTACCTCGACCTATTAATAGAAATGAAAACCTTTGATTGGTTTCATCTTTGCTATTAATCAATGCACTCATATCAACAGTTGATAATACTGCACTTGGATGGAACCCATCAATTGGCGCTCGAATAATCCCAGCGCTCTGGTTTAGAACATTTAATGATATTTCCGAGTTACTGGTAGTACCATTGTTGGATATTGACGACAAGGATGACGACGAATTTAATGAATAATTTTGTTGGTTTAACACATTTCCCTTAATCCACGAAACGTCCTTAAATAAATACAATTGTGAAGCAGTTAAAATAGCACCCCATTCTTTCCAAGTCGACCTTGAATATAACATCCGTCTAGCCTCCCTTTTATACAGAATCCCAATCTTGACAACTTTAATATCAACAATCCCTGGATCAGAATGTTCCGGATCAGCGAGAGTATCAGGAGTTAAAAATGCTTCAGGCCGTGATCGTTGTGATACTAATTGTAAATAAGGACCATTGATAAACTGCTCTCTAATTTTTTTATAATCCTCTTTACTCTCCAATTGACAATAATCATACGGATCTTCCAAACTTAATACTGTATTCAAACTTGGCCTTGCAACATCTAATCGGCATTCCATCAATAAAGTATATGGATCTAATAAATCTTTATTAGTTCGAAAGGTATTTGATCGCTTCGTCCATGAAAGTTTTGTTGGTGGTCCAAACTCTTCATCAGTGTGAATAAACGGTGTATAAGTAATGTTATCATAAAAGCATTCCAAAACATCTTTAGAAACTCCTTTAGCGTAAGTATTTCGTAGATAATCATTCTTCTGCATTTTATACTTATTATTCTTGTTGAAAAAATCGGTATGCAAAATCATCAACGAAAACGCAATAATATATGCATTCTCGGCATTTAAGTATACTTTAGAGTTCTGTTTATGATATGTAGCAGCAAAACATTCCAATACTCGATCAATTTGCTGAGTTTCTTGTGGTAATCTAGCATACATTAAAAACTTTCTCAATGCCATATCGATTGGTTCATCGCCGAATTCAAAAGTCGCGATATAATAGCTCAGTGCTTCATGAAGGAATATATCATTAGACTTGGCTAAGACCGCCGCGGTATGACTCCCTACTCCTAGAACCTTTAATCTTGATAAATAATTTTCTACAGTTTCTTGAGGTAATGAATCTGGCGCAGTTTCCCATTGTGGTTCTCTAGTTAACTGGCTTGTGGAAGGTCGTGGGCTAGGTGAATGTCGTTTACCAAAAATATCATCGTTAGTTGTCATGGAAGATGTAGTTGTAGCACTTCTTAATTTCCCTGCAATTAATGAACTGAAAGAAGGACGACTGATAAAAGTTGAACTTGGCAAAACATGATTATTATCCAACGCCTCTCCACTCAACGAGTTCAAAGTTCTCGATCGTGGGCGTGTTGTATCAGAAGTTGATGGCCTTGTTTCAGTTGGGGTGTGGACAGCCGGGGTTGAAGGTTGCGATTTCACCTTTGATTGTGTCGATAAAGATCGTTTCAATTCTGGACAAATTGGACTAGCGGACCGAGATATTGACCTACTAGGTGATCTTGATGATGCTCTACTACTTTGTTGTACTTCCCTTTCTGGACTATCATTACTCAGAATTGTTGAAGATTCAGACTGTCGCCCATTTGTATCGCTTTCACTTGGTCTCCTGGAAGTCTTTTCACCAACTTCAAACATTGGTGTATCGGTATTAAACAACATGGATACTGTCTTTTTCTTCAATTTTGACAAGGGTAGTTTAAATGCTAAACCGGAGTTATTTCGATCCATTGATGATATGGTAGATGTCGAACTTTGATGACTATGCTTTGATTGCCTAGATTGCCCCGGTGGTTCTAAAAATTCCGAAGAATTTGTATGGGATCTTGATAAATCCTCTTTACTGTTAGAAGCATGTGGATCAAATGTCACTTTACTAGGGCAGGGTAGTGTAGAGTCGTTATAATTTTTTTTGGTATCAATTGGAGCTTCCAAACTTGGAATAGGAGGTGGTTTATCATCACTAGATTTTGAGTAATTCAACAATTCAAATGAGCTACTATTTTTCGTTGACGAAGTTTCCTCATCTTCTTTTAAATGATGACCAGAACTTTTGCTATTAAACCTCGAAAACAGCGAAACCATTGAATTTGTCGACTTTTCACTTGCTTTGCTACTTTTGCGTCTCCTCCTTGCACTTTGTTTTTTCCTTTCGTGTTTAATCTCCGCCACTAAATGGGTACCACTACTAGTCTTTCTCAGCCCCTTTTTTGTACCACTACCGCCGCCATTTTCACCATTAGCGTTTATCACAGACAACTGGGTACCTAATTTGGAACTAGCTATTGATTCACTATACATTTTTGAAGTATTACTATTATTGTTGATGTTACCTGTGGATGATGCGGCATCACTCATTGTTTGGGCATCGCTATTAGCCAAATCATTATCATTGCTAGATCGTTCTTCATTGTTTGTGCTTTCATATTCTGACGTATCCAATACAGGAGTTCCAATAATACTTGGAGTTGGCGGTTGACTCGGTGATTCTGAGCTATCTGGTTGATGTATAATTGCATGGTTATTGTTACTCTTGTTAGTGTCAGCTAAACTATTCTTTTTTCGCCTAAGCGAAATCGAAGGCATTTTGATATGTTGACATGAACGTTATAAAAAAAAATAAAAAAAAGCACTAGAATAGACGATACAGGTAGACAAGTGGTTGTGTGTGGTTGGATTATTCTAGTTTTTAATAATAGCTTGTCTTAACCAAATAAGGGGCTACTTCTTTACACTAGATTGTTAGTTAGTGGTCCTCGGATAGAATGGCAATACACACCTTTAAACTAATATAATAAAAGGAAGAGATTGAATAAATAATGTCGTTAAATAGCTTGAATTATTAATGTTGTGGTGAAAAAAAAAAAAAAAAAGTAAAAGAGATTGTTATGAATGGGTGGTGACAAATATTGGCGTGTAATGCGCTAAAAATGGGTTTGTGTGTCAGTGGGTGGTGGTGTGAGTGGTGATTTTTATTTTTATTTTTTTCGTTGTTGATGTTTTAAAAGTTTCTTGTGTAAGCAAAGCGTAGGAAATTGCTCAGGGACTTTTGGCTGTCGAAAAATTGATTTTAAAATACCAAAAACAAACACTGAAAAAACACTAGTGACAGATTCTAAGCTTGCTGCCAGACCATTTTTTGGCTCAAAAGATGTGACAGTTTATTCAAAATATTGTTATAACTGATAATCTAAAATATTTATTTTGGTTTGTTTATGGGTTGGCCCTGTTTCCGTACAGTCATGACCTGCAGGGTCCAGTATTCTCAGCTTTTTTGGTACCCTTGGATAAAATACCAGTCAACCCCCGACGCTGATGTGGCACTTTCTTGATAAAATCGAAAATTTATTAATTACACTGTGACGACTGTTTTTACTTTTTGTTCTCGTACCTTTAGCAAATGGGAAAACGAATTAGAATTTGACACATTTTATGATTATTTTATGTTACACAGTATAGTTGCCATTATTTATTACTTATCAATAAATATGGGTCCTCCAAATAAAAACTGTCTTTGTTGAAATTAAAGTTTGCATCGACTCCAATCTGTCTCTTGTGGGACCTTAGCTATTAAATTTTGATTTTTTGGGGACAATTTCTTATGAATCTGCAGCTTCAATAGGATGTTTCTACAATGAAAGTTTTCGGCTCTATGGCTGAGCCGCATCGTTATATATTAAAACGTTGAAGGGGTCGTTATAGACAATGAATTTTACATCGAAGTACAATACGACCGGTAAGCAGGTGGTTGACTACGAAGTTATATAGTAATAACACCCAGCTGTGCGTCAAAACAAGCGATAAGCCTAGGCGCAAAACCTAAAGGACTCGACTACATAAAATCTGGACATTACAATGGCCTTACTTGTTTACATCTGGTCAATACCACATGGTACAACTGACGGGAGTGAGAGTATACAAAACGGGTGCAAACTGTCTAAAAACTACTTCCGGAAACGACATTTGAAATGATATTATTATCAACCCTATGCAAAGCCTGGACAGACAAAACTCCTGATTTATTTTTTCAAAAATATTAGGACCCCGCACCTCTATTGTTAGTAAATTAAATACTAATTAGGGCACATACATCTCGAACATATATTAGATTTTTTTTTTTTTTATCTCATCTTCATTTCTGTCACTGCTATCAACCTCCAGCATCGATGCTAGCTCAGTAAAACACTGTGAATCAGAATATTATAATTAACTGAAACTTCCAAACACATTGATAAACATTTGAACAAAATCTGGAGTGAAGCAAAATAAAAACTCAAGTATCAGGGGGGGAGATGTTTTCTGAAATACAATAGTGGAGGAAGCTAATCTATTGGCTCCCCCATGTTATGCCATATGACTAAATCGAAATGGTTTTAGTTGCGATATCTCAATGCCTAGACCTAAATGACACTGGCCAATACCTAGAGCATTACACAATGGGTGGAGATAATACACTGACAATGGCCGGTTTAATAACTATCCACTGCAGGTTGTAAACTGGTCAGAATGTTTTAGCCTACGGGCCAGCTTCCCCCATTGTTCATTCTAACAGTGACATTCTGATAAGTATAAGTATATATATTTTTTTTATCTGGTAATAATCAAAGCACCTTTGATGATACTGATTTACAGAAAGATTGCACTTGGCGGCTGATAATGGTGTAAATATTTATAATAATGGAACTAATTGCCTAAACTCACAATTGATTAATAAAATATCAAACCATTCAGTAGCTGAAATAGAATAATGAATGAAAAAAAAAAAAAAAATTGGGGACGATCAAGAAATTATTGAGAAATATTTATCGCACTTGGCGCAAACAAGGTTTATTATAAGGTAATAGTATCAGATAATAAAAAGCACGCTTTAGATAACGCGAGTCAGATTAGAAACGTAAAACAGATAAATAGTTATGAGCAGATACTAGGGCTCTGGTAAGGCCCGCTATGTATGTCAGCTAATTCAATATTAATGGGCCTATTGATCAATTATTAACTGGCTTGGAAAATTCGCATACATGGCAATGCCTAGTGTTTGTTTATACGTGAACTAGTTATAGTTGCTTTGGGCTTATTCTTATAAACTAAGCCCGGAACCTTCGTGAGCTAATCTAGCTTATCTCCGGCATAGCCCCTCTGCTAGACAGTAAAATGCCAGCAATAGCATCTTGATGATCCAAATGTGTTCCAATTGATAATCGATATAATTAGCTATTACGTATCCAATCTTATATATTATCGAAACGGAAATATGCTGCCATACACACAAAAAAAAAAAAAAAAAGTTTTGCTTTGTAGATGTTTACCACCATAGTGGTACAACAGTGAACAACGTGAAACACCAAGTGAATGGGCTTGAGATTCATTTGACAGATTATTCTTTGTGAGATCTCAGATCTTCATGATGATCATTATATATATCTGATATATATCGGGGATTCTTTTAATTTTTCAAACTTCTTGTTTATAACATTTCTTTGTTTTTATAATCTATAAAAGATTGAAAACATGTATACCATTTAGATATATTTATATATATATTTTTAACTCAAAAAAAACAAAATGCTCTTTTCATTATTATCCACACTTGCGCTGACTTGTACTGCTTCCGCTACTATAGTCGGACCACCAGTACTCACTACTCCATTCCGATTAGAAGTAAGTTCCACTGATGGGATTTACCAAGGTTGGATTAAACCAAAAGGTGCACCTGGCTTTATCTTCTCAGGGATTTCAAATCACCCAACTGCAGGTACATACAGCTTGGAAGGAAACTCGTTAAAATACACCGAAGATGACGGATCATCCACTGATTTATACGCTAATAATATCTTTATCACCACCGATGATGATTCTAATATTAACATTCCAATTATCAACTTCCAAACAGATTCAAAAAGCGCGCTGAATTATTTTACTATTGACAAGTCAAGCAATACTTTGCAACTTCATGGTACTGATGAAGACTGGTATATTTGTCCCCTTTCTAAGTATGGTGTACAACACCATGTTTTGTCTTATTGGAAGCATACTAAAGGGGGTCAGCATGATTTGCCTAGTACTTCGGGGTGCCATCACGCCAAAGTTTTTGTAAAGAAAAGTGATGAATAATTATTCTTATCTTAATACCAATATTAGTCGTAACATATTTATAGTTTATTGTAAATTGTTAACACTAGTATAACCGTGAATATATATATCGAAAATTCTGAATTCTTAGCCATCCAATTTGCTCTATACCTAATATATTGATGGATTGTGTTGATGTACAATCTGTTGGGGATCCCCAACTCCCCTCAACATGTTGGATACATATGGCATTCAAAAATTTAGTCAGATTGTTTGCAATTGCTACACCTTCCCAATATTTAAATAATGTTCAGTTGATGATGATGAGCAGGATAAATATGGGGAGGGTTACAAGATTGGAAATGCGTTGTCTTTTATCAACTCTTTTATCTATGGGCTGTAAGGGAGAGCTTCCATACCCAACGTTCATTTGGGAGGGGGATGCTATTGACTTGCAATGGTACAGTTCTGAACGGAAAAAATAGTGATAAAAAAGGCTAAAGTTGTATATAAAGAATGAAATAATTAAAAGGGTAAAAAAAAAAAAAAAAAAAAAAAAAAACAACCCTTTAACCAAAGTAGACATCAGTAACAACACAATGGTCATCGACAACCGCATTCATTCGATTTTCTCGATAATCCAAGGTTATTGGGGATCCTAACTTGTAAACTCGGTTAGGTGGCGGAATGTTGGAGATCAAGTAAGTGGCATCTGGGTCGTCTCTCTTTTTGCAATCTAGTACTTGTCCAAGTAAAATTTGTCTCCAACATGACAAGTTAGCAGATTGAGTAGAATTGACTCTGTCGATAAATTCTTGTTCATTTAAAATAGGAATGTTGTCATTTGCTGCTGGAGGGCCTTCAACTGGAGCTGGTGCGGTGGTTACACCTTCAGTTGGAGCTGGTGCGGTGGTTGCACCTTCAGTTGGAGCTGGTGCGATGGTTACACCTTCAGTTGGAGCTGGTGCGATGGTCACACCTTCAGTTGGAGCAATGGAATCTTCCGCAGGAACTGGATTACTTTCAACCGGAATTGGATTGATTTGAGAGGTAGATGGCGGTGAGTTTTGATACGGAGATGGGGATGGTGAGTTGGTTGGGGCGGATAAAGCGATAGAGGCTAAGGACAATAAGATGGTAGCGGAGAATTGCATTTTCAAGGATTACTAAAGTTATTATTTCTCTTTTTTTTTTTTTTTTGATAGAAATAGGGATATCATGGTGGTCTTTTATAATAGTTTCTATGACATAAAGAGGTGATTGTTTTTTTTGTTTTAAGGTTAATCTTATCTAATCTCGTGAAATTTCATTAATTAAAAAAACAAAAATAAATAAATAAAAAGAAGGCGCGCTAACGAAATTTGATTAAAGCATTGGGAGAGACAATGGAAAACAATGAACAATGCGGCTGGCTAAACAGCATAATTTAAATTTTTTTAATATAAACGATTACAACAAAACAATATATGGGATAAAAATAATCGAATAGAATAGATAATTTTAGAAAAATAAAAGGAGTAATCAAAAATTAGAATTAATTTAATAAAACCCCACTTTTTTAACAACACAATTGTCGTCATGAATGACATTGATTCGGTTTGGTCGTAAATCAAGAGTGATTGGAGTACCTTCCTTGAAAATTCGATTTGGTTCGGGGATTTTGGATACATAGTATGTAGCTTCAACATCTTTTTTACAATCCAATGTTTGGCCAATCAAGATTTTTTCCCAGCATTCCAGGTTATTTTCTGGTTCAGACGGGGTATCATCATCACAGTCAGCAGGGGTTTTGCCGTCTGGGCCAATCAAGATTGGTCCAGGGTCTTCACTAGTTTGAGATTCAGCTGGTGCAGCCAAAGCCAAAGAGGCTAAAGATAGTGCGATTACGGCAGAAAACTTCATTTTTTTTGTGTTAATTGCTTGTTGTTGTTTTTACAGTAAAAGAAGATACTTGTATTAACAACAAAACAAAAAAAATTACAAGGGATGTTAGGGCCAATTTATATATTTTTGTCTACTGCTTATTACCAAAATTTAACTATTATCACACGGCTGATGACGTTCCCCCTCAGCTTGCCTTGTCTTGGCATGGCATGTTTTTGTTTTATTTTATGTCTAACTTTTTTTTTTTTTTTCCAATAACCTTAGGAACGTGATGTTAATTAACATTTAAACGCTCGAATTTCATAATTATAGCTCGAAAAACCAAGATATCTAAATAATATATTAACTAATTAAGATATAAATAGAATAAAACAGTAAGGTAAACCGGGGCGCTTAATATTTATAAAAGTACAAGCTAAAGCCAACAACCAACATCCAAGCAATTTACCATCATGAACGTTAGTCAATCTATTAAGCACTAGCAGGGCTCATCTCCTTTTTCGACTCAAAAACATCAAAAATAAGGCGTGAACCTTTGGGGTACAGCTCACCAAGAAGTTTTAACAAAAACTCTAGAATTGTTGGCTGAAAAAATGGACCAATTGATATTATATTAGTGAGGCAGTTAGCTGGGGGTGTTTACCATAGCCATTCATCGGTCCAAAGATTTTCATCAATTTTTACGTATTAGAAATATTTACGATAACTTATAGTTTGTTCTGTTAATGCAATTGCACAATGATCGTTTTGGGGCCAATAGCTCAGTTAACGGGTTACTTTGAAGCTTTTATACTTATATAACTAAAATCAATTATGTCTAGTAGTATAAAAACAAAATTAAAGCACAAATAGAAATTCAATTAAAAAAATAGAATAAATACAATTAAATATATTAACCAAAATTGACATCAATGACAGTACAGTGTTCATCATGAATAACATTCATTCTGTCTGGTTGATAGTCGGCAGTAACAGGGTCACCATCCTTTAGAACTCGATTTGGTTCTGGGATCTTGTCTTTTGGATAAGTAGCCTTAGCGGTTTCTGGAGTACAATCCAATGTTTGACCGACTAAGATCTTCATCCAACAGTCGGCATGGTTTTCTGACTTTTCGTCGTCTTCAACAGGATTGACTCCATCTTCTACCTTTTCAGAGTGCGATGGAGCGGCCAGAGTAATTGACGCTAAGGACAATGCGAAAACAGTAAAGAGCTTCATTTTACTAAACGATAAATTACTAAGGATGCTTTTGGTATTTTATAGTTTTCGGCCGTTTTTTTATTTTCTGAAAATTCATGTATTTATAGCACAGTGCCGTTTATAGACTACTCAGGTACAAGCGCTGCAAAACTGAATCAATCTAATCTTGGCACCTCTAGACCCTTGCTCCATTACTGAATGCAACTAGTACAGATTAGTAGATGATACTCCTTTATAGCTCATTATAGTGTATCAGATTTAATGTGTTAAATTTATACCTCATATAGGTAACAATCCTTTACCTAACGGTATATTCTGATTAAATGACATCTGATAAAGCTAAAGATAATGTTGAATGCGTCATAATAAATCCACTTTGGTTAAGCGCCAAGCTCGAGTGCATAAAAATAGTAATAACTTTTCGGGGTTGCAAAAAAAAAAAAAACAAGAAACGTAAGGAATTTAATTGTACGCTTACATGTTGGACGATAGTGATGGGGTGTGTGTACGTATGCGGCGGGTATCATTTTTTCATGCAGGGCGAATACTCGTTACGCCATCATTCATCACGAAATTAATGGTAGCCCATAATTATTCCTCAGATTTCGCATATAGTTTAGCGGTTAGATTTGTTCGATTTGTACTGTCCCTTTTACCAAATTATATCTGATGTTTATGAAGCTTAGGGCATAAGTTATGTAATCATTGTACAAATAGCTCAATGAAGCAAGTAGTAATAATAAGAGGCCGTTTTTATTGTTATAGATAGCGATAGCCCCGCACGGGGGTTTATAAATTAACTTATTTATCAGCAGTTTCCAGAAATTCTACTGATCACTATAATGAGCTTATAGGAAGTTTTTTTTTTTTTTTTCTTTTTTGGCAATGAAGTAAGCTTACAGCTGTTGCAAATTTATGCTCAGGCGTCTAACTCAACTTATACTATAAATGTATACTGCTAATTACAACTCAAGTGTAAGCTTATTTATAGGTTACGTATTTATCACAACAAACAGTTAGTTGAAATACTGTAGAGTTCAATGTAGGAAACTAAGAAATAATATAATAAAAAAGAATGCCCCTTACAGAGTAAATAAATAAGTATGGACTTTTTTTTTTTTTTTTTTCATAGGCTTTCTGATGTTTTTTTTTTTTGTTTCGTTTAGGCGTCAGCTCAATCCCAACGTCTATCATCATGATAAATATTCTAGTACAAAGCAACTTGTGACCACACAATGGCACATTCAATCGACCTGTTCGATAGTCCATCTTTACAACCAAATTGGACTTTAAAAAACACGGGAAGGCTCCGGCAAATTGGCTTTTGGACTCAATTCCAGCGTATATCATCATGGTAAACTTTAACCCTGTGTAACTTTTGTGACCACATACGACCCATCAACATGCACATTCAATCGATCTGCTCGATAATCCATCGTTGCAACCGAATCAGGCTTTAAAACACGGGAAGGCTCCGGCAAATTGGCTTTTGGGAATGTATTATTGTCATCAGCGTCTGCACCATTGCAGGTAATTTTTTTACCGATTAATAACCCGCGCCAATACTTTAGCTTTTCAGCGTATTGTGAGTTTGTTTTGTCGTCGCCTGGCAAATAGTTCATTGTAGCAGCAGTTTTGGATTCCGTTGAGAAAGAGAGTTTTTAGAAAATTATTTACAAGTGAATGTGATGAAGAGAAAAAATGAACCGGGCGGGGGGCGTCCCAAAATATAAACAAACAAGCGCTAGCGGACGTCTATTAATAGTGAGGTGATCTTATAAACTTAATGGGATAAAAACGTTGAAAAGGTTCAAAGTCAGCTTCATCCGATTGACGATTTTTTGTATCGGACGGATCATCCAATCATCCGGGCTCCGACATGCTATTGTTACAATGTGGCACTTTATTCTGTTACATTTTCAGCTTTAGTCTTGTAGGGTTATCTTTTACACAGGAAAAATATATAAATGATTATTACGACTATTTCTTGTGCTTAATTGATATCACTACAGCTTTATATCAATTGAGAATTCAGTTATGAAGATAACCTTGCTGATACTTTCTTAATTTTTTTTTTTAAATTTTTTTAAATTTTTTTTTTTTTTGGTTTATTGTTCAATAAATGATTTACGGCGAGGGCCCAAAAGTTTAAAATTAGACTTTTTTTTTGATAGATAACGGTGAAAACGGTTCTGTGGGGAGAGCAAGCCAAGCCCGTAAGTAGTTTACTGCTTGCATAATTTGGTGTAATTTAGGATGGGATTTTGATCTGAGGCGTCATAATTAAATTGCACAAGCGGTGTAAAATGGCCCAACTAGTGCAGCGCCAACGTTTTTTTTAGCTCTGCGCCGCACTCGACGCTTTTAGAAAAACTCACTGACTTTTAGCCACTCAAACATTTGTTACAGTTTATAATCAGATGTAGTTTTTGAGTATACGATGACATATTCATGCATAAACTAAAAGTGGGCTTTTTTTTTTTTTTTTTAACTTTTTTTTAAGTTATACTTAATTTAAACAAAAACGTTTTTTCTATATATTAATCAGATATCATTATGTTGATGAAACTAGACAGCTTTAGTTAGTTTACAATTGAAAAAAGAAAAAAAAAAAAGGGAAAATGAGTGGATCATACTGGACCAGATATAAGTATCATGATGGTTTTTTTTTTTTTTTTTTTTTTTTTAAACTGCCAAGTTAATCACATTATACAATATTGCATAGTAAGCCTACCTGTTTTGCTGTTGTACACTGTAACCTCGGAGATTAGAGGCTGGAAGTGCTTTGAAATTCGAGATCTAATTAATTTGTGTAATTGTTCGACTGGTTGTCGGGCTAAATTAGCTTATTTATAAATCATTCGATGGGATCCAGCCCATCCAAAAAAAAAAAAATTAAAGGCTGTGCAAAAGAAACGTGCAAGAAAAAGCCATGGGAAACTGACTGAAGAAGAAAAAAAAAAAAAAAAGATATAAATATACAATAATGATCATTAAAATTCTTTGATTTGCGTACAGTAAAGTTATTCCAAGTAGTAGTGGATTCTTAAAGGCTCTTTCCAATTAATAAATATGCCCAGAATAATGGTCTTAGATTACATCTCATCATAAATCTTTACAGCAAGAATCAGGCTTGGATTGTATTATTATTGAACATATGTAAAAAGGTCTACCGTTAATGGACCTGAAACATTCAAAATAGATTTATTATAATAAACGGCACATTATACTATCCCATTCCAGACAAGTGACAAAAAAAAAAAATAAAAAATTTCACAATTCATTATAACCCCACAATTATAAAACCCAGAAATCCAACCTGCAACTTGAAAAATATCGGAAAAGCGATCTATACTTTTTTGAGCTACCCTTTCATTTTGGCATTTGTGCTTGGAAAAAGAACCCCTAAAGTTGATTATTCCAATGGGTTTTGCTCCTGATTCGTGCTTTCAAGATGAAAGTGGACATTTCGTTGGTAATTCTCCCACATTTGTGATAACAGTTCTAGATTCATATTTTCTCTATTGACATCCTAATTTTTTGTTAGTGCCTTCTTTTTTTTTAAATATCTTTTTTTTTATACCTGTAGTTGTAGATTCACCTGAACAATAGCCTCATTCAGTTTTTCCTAACAAGAGTTAGTTATTATAGTTGTTAAAATACATACCACGTTACTGATAATCCGTGATAATAGAGCATTGTGTACTTGTTCGTGCGGATTTTCCATTTTAATTATACTTTATAGTTTATTCGTTATTTGATCTGTTGGTTTGAAGGTGTCAATATTTGACGTCGTGATAAAAACC
>JAJLUN010000178.1:0-32955 GCA_030564365.1 Blastobotrys arbuscula | reverse complement strand
AGAGGCATAGTATATGTGGAGATCAATGGTTTCAGTACTGAATATTCTAATAGAATCAACAAAAAAATAATTAGTTACTAAAAGTATTACACGACTCGATTGTTTTTTCTTGTTCCACTGAGTTTTGAAGTATCTATTTTGATAAATGCTGGTCGGCAACACCATGGATTACGTCCATCTTGAAGTATTCAACCTGTGATTTTACGAAATCTTTGTCGGTGATGTCAATTAGTTGTCCATCGTGTAGTTTGCAAATTTGTTTCATAAACTCATTTCCTTCATTTCCTTCCAGTGTGTATTTCTCAACCGCCAATTGTGGAAATTCATCATTGTCGATTTTCCTTTTCTGTAGTTTAGATCATGCATTAGGCTTAAACCGAGCAATTCAAGTTTTTCCAAGTTTTCCACTTCTTCGCGTGTCCATAACCTTTGAGTACCAATCTTGATAATTGATAATCATCCATCTCAGAGGAGGTTTTATATGCTAGATTTTACAGATTTGGCTACATCTTTTTGTTCCCACCAGGACCCTCACCAATTTGTGTCTAAAAACTTAAGTGAATTTGGAACGTCATGGTTGCGATATCTGATACTGTAGTATCCAATGCTATAGTATTTGTGCTATTTTTTAACATAAGGTTTTTGTTAATTGGCTTTGAAGCAACGGTTGGGGGATTTGGCTGAAATGTGTTTCAATATCGCTATCAAGTTTTGCGTTTGTCCAGCATTCACATGCTTGAGAATTCGGCCAATAAAATTTTTACTTTTTTTTTTTTTTTGCATGTAAAACAAAATATATGGCCAAAAATCCTTGTTAAATTACTTCAAAGTTTTCTTCACTGTATGATTCTTCATATATTGTGATTTTGAGAGCCGCAGTTGGCGCGGCGCGATTTTGACATGAATTTTAATTACTCGGCCTCTACGTACGGTTAATTACGGCGTTACAACACCACGTACTTATAATTATTTCAATAAATCATGTGATCGGTAGATTCTTTTTCGTCTATTTGAGATGTTTAGACTTCATTATTTTGATGGGTGCATTTTTTGATATTATATCTAATCCCATTCACAGACGGCACGCTAGAAATTCTAATTTCAAATTTCAGATCTGTAACCTCAGATTCGTAAAAACTTGTAATGTGGTGAGGTGTCATGCCTTAAAAAGCTAATCTCCACATAGTGATCGATAGTGCGCTCGCGTCATTGACGTGAATGAGAGGTCGTTACTGAGCGCCGCGCGTGAAATCAAAATCAACAGTCCAGCGAGACCCTTATAAAGTTTCAAAACAATTTTAAACTTTAGTTTAAAGCTTAAACGAACTGACCACTCTACCAAATCTTTAAGATACGAAATATGCTATGAGCTAATCAACCTTCGAAGTAGATATGCTGAATTGTAAACTTGTAAAAAGGTAGCATCCTTGCCAGGTTTTGAATCCAAAAAATGGTGGGGGATGTCCAGAACCTTGCCAAATACGAATAAACTGAACTGTAAACCTATTTTTATTTTGTACTAAATTTGGACCCTTGAACCTGGGGCTCAACAGATAAACTCAGACCTAAAGTTAACAGAACCTCGCAACCAATTGTTGACAGGGTTCCACTTAGGGTTTTATGATATAATTAACTTTGTACAAAGTTAAATACCGAATCTCATTAGATAGGGATAATTGAATACCCTGGCAAGGGCATTTTATTATTTGGCGACTCAACGTTCTTGAATAATTTAAAGTCATATTCAGCAGAACATAAAAAATAGTAAAACCCAACGCATTTTTTAATGAACCTGTTAGGTCATTCTGTTCGTAAAAATAATTGAATACAACATTCAAACTTTAAAGGAAAGTGTATAAATATAGTCTTAATTTCTCAAAATTGTGCTTCTATGCTTTTCTTTTTTTGTTAACTACTAATTTCAGTACTTATAATGACTATTACTGACCAAAACATCCTTGATGCCTCAGTTTTTGAACCGGAGTCTTTATCATCCATGCAGCCATGTCACGAAAGGCCAACTCAAAACACACCATTGCCGTTTTCCATTTACAGTGATGATAACGAGACTGTCAGTTCTCCAACCCGGTACAAATGCCAGACTGTTGAAGATTTATTGTTTGCAGAAACTCAAGGGGTGAGCCAATCACGACAAATAGTAACTCGTTACAAACGAGGCTTTATTAGAGGTTTCCCAGGACAGATTGGAGAAAGATATTATTATCGTTATAAATATCCTACTAATATCACCGACTCTCATGCAAACTACGATAATTTAGAACCAAGAATGTTGAATTTGGACCAACCTGTGTGGTTCCGAAACCATAATCGAGCAAACTGGATTAGAGCAGGCAATAGCGAAAATCTGCCCCCAAGATATATGATCAACGCAAATGGTGGGGTTGAATTTGTTAGGTTCAGCGAGTTTGCCAGAGCCATGAATGTACCATCAGATAGAATTTCTTAACATGATTGTTCATCTCTTCATTTTTTTATGCCCTTTTAACGCCGTATTAGTATTGTACCATAGGCAAAATTGATTCTTATTAGATATTGGTTGCTATCTTTTGTGCATGTTTTAATTATTAGATGGTTGTTTTTTCCACCATTGTTTTAATTATTCCAACAATATAACATTCTTATTAGCCGATTTTATCAGCATTAGAACCCAATGCAATAGGATCCAACGCAAGTCAATTGATGGAATTCTGCCCGATAATTCCTTGTTATTGTTACTTCTTTTTTATTTTTGCTGCCATTTAAATTGTTGACTTGTTTCTAAGGTTTGATTTACTTCGACATGGTGTATTATTATAACTTTTTAATATTTGCCATTGTTGGACGATACCCTAGTTATAACGTACCACTTTGGTGGTACCATCGCTCACAAGGATGGAAATTCCGGGAACAAACATCATGGATTAGCATCCCTCAGGGGTACCGCCTCTATCCATTTTCCGTATCGACTATAAAAACCCATCAGCCACCCTATTTGAAATAACAGATATAAAGAAAAATAAATAGAAAAGAAAGACGACAATGTACACACTCACCAATGCTATATGTTTGTCTTTTGCAATTCTCGCTACCTTAGTCTCCGCTGTTTATAAGTTACCAAACGAACCCCGTGATGCTCAATTGGGTGGACTAACCGAGAACCTTGGTAAATTAGGATCTGTTGTGTCTCCACCCAAATCGGCCAAAAAAGACGATTCTTTAGGCCCGTCAGGCATGACGTTTCCTGAATCAAAGGGTGACAAGAAAAACACTGGGAACCTGGCCACGTATGGTGGAACTCCTCTTCGTATCAAGGGCTCTAATTACAATGATTATTATGTTAGTGTTCAAGAATTATCAACTGGCGATGTTGTTGCCACCGCTTCAAAAAACAAGGACGAGGATCTAAAATTTTCTACAGTTTTGGGCAAGTTATTGTACAAATCAAAGGGCAAAATGGCAATGGGGGCCATCAACCAACGGTACCCGCAAGGTATGGCTAGTGTTAGTTTTAATAAAGAGGACGATATAATGATTGCATTTGATCATTATGAGGGGAAACTGCGGGCTAATTTATTTGATGATATGTTTTACGTATGCCAATTGGAAGGAGAAAAGGTTAATAATGTGTTTTCATTTTTCAATGGCACGCAGCCGCCACAGGATGTTTCCAAAAAATGCGAGTTGGTGGATCATGTGTATTTTGATCAAGAAGGGGATAAAGATGGAACTGGGAAATTGAAAGATTTCTTTAAAGATATTTTGACCAAACGAAACTTGGAACAACTAGCAAGAACGCACTAAATACCCTATTTTTTTAATAATAAATAATAATAATATTCATTGGGATTGCATATAAGCATGTTATATTGGATGGCCGATCAATAATCGAACACATAAAAAACAACTTGCATATTGATACGGAGGAGCTGGGTACAGGATTTATTACGCAATCACACAAGTTTCTGAAACGTATTAGCTTATAGTAATCAGTTTATTAATAAATACCTCTTGCTTTATCAGCTACATTATTTAAAAGTTTTCATGACTTTAACATTGTTGATAAGTCGTGAAAGCCCATTTTTATTATTATCAACATGTACAGTCTCCTTTGTTTGTTTACGTTCAATTTGCGGTGTGTCTTTTAAAGCTGGCTCAGCTTGTGGAACTGGCGCAGCCTCTGGGATTTCTTCAGGTTTCATATAAACATGGTTACCTAAAACACCTGTCAAATCTACTGAGAAGACTACAGCATTCCAGTGGTTACCGCTATAGAGAAAAACTGCTCGCTGTGGTACAAATTTATTTTCACACTCTTCTATCAAACTCCAATTCCCATTCGCAAAATGTAGCTCAAAACAAGGTAGATCAAAAACTATAGAGATATACTTCAGATCAGCGGTATCCAACCAATTAGCCTCATCTAACCATTCATTTTCCGGCAATATGTTCCTTGCAAACTTGAACTTTTCAATAGTAACTGGTTCACGTTTCTCCATCTCATGATTAATCAGAGCTGACAAAAATTCATCAAGAGATAACTTTTGGTCTTTGATTTGCTGCAAAAAGTATCTGATGACATGATACCCACAGAACCCATCTGGCGCGCGGGGGGGGGGGGTCATGGATTTCGAATTGAGTGTTAAATGGTGTACCAATATATTCCAAAACTTTTTCGACCTTTTTATACATGCTGGTACTGACCTTATTTAGCTGAGTGTCAATGTTTTCAAGCAAAATGGTTAGGTTTGGTTGTTGTTGTGGTTCAACAACTGGTACCATTGGCTCGATAGAAAAACCAAAAGGTAAAGGAATAGAGAAGGAAGAGTCACCATTTCTCAAGAATTGTCCAGCGATGATTTGGTAGTCGTTCATTTTTTGTTTTGTTTTTTTGGCAGTATAAGTAGTTAACACGGTTTTAGTGACAGATTTAGAAGATAATTAAAAGAAGAAGAGAGTAGGATGAGAGGAGATCTGTGGAAATTTATATTAGGCATAATTTTACAGTTTTGTCAAGAGGACCCCTATGAATGGTGTTCATTTATAAAAGAGATGTTGAAGATTCAGGGTTTTGGGGCCCTTGTCTATGATTAAGTACAACATTCTTCGACGGAACAATTACATTTACAAAAAAAAAAAAATCCAGATCGATGAGGTGTTAGCAATCTGCTATAACAGTGCAACAGATTCCTTATTAATTTAGAGTCTATTGTTGGACCCTGTGAGTTCACTATTTTTTCTTAGTGTCCATGGGGTTTGTGTTGGCATAACCTTATTTAGGAAAACCCAATTGAGAAGATATTCGTACAGCAGGGTTGTTTAACAGTGCATAGGCGATTATTTTTAAAACTTATTATTTCTGCGTTGAGTGTCCAGAGTTCAAAGATCTCAAAAGTTAATCTCTTCAAATGGAGAAATATTAAATCATAAACCGGAGTTTGTTCGTATTATATTACAATTCAACAAAATAGGCACTAAAATGACCACAATATGAATTTTTTTGTAAGAACGTAAATACGAGATGGCTGCTTATTGCTTATATGTGTTATATACTACCGTAGGACTATGTATTGGAGTAACACGCATCAACCATTGAGCATATTTAAACCCAACTCCCACAAATCATTCAGATATTCTGCAGCCTCCACAAATAAGTTAATTGGAATGATGCTCTAATCGAAGTGGCCGCTCTTTTTGCACTTACTATTTTATTTGTAATGCATATGGAGGAAAGAAAAAACGTTGAGGTGAATTCAAGGTCCGTGCATAACTTTAATAACCGGTTAAGCCTAACGTTGAGTTTGCAAAGTTAAAATTTAAGATTGCCCCAATGAAGCCCTTTCAGAAGCTTAATACGTTCATCTTACATTATTTTACTTGGAAAACGGTTGTTTACAAAACCCTTAAACGCTAACTCCCCCCGACCTTTTTAAACGCTAATAACGCCTTGAAAATACCTAATCTTATCTAATCTGATCAGACTACAGCGTTCACTACAAAACAAAATTGACAAAAAAAAAAGAGATAGATTCAACATAATATACAAAAACTAAACACTAAGATGAAACATAATCGTCCAACTTCATCCTTCTCAGCATTTCCATCTCCAGAACACCTTTAACAACCTTATCGTACTTATTATACTCACTCGCCAACCCAATAACCCTCCACGTCAACTGCATAATTTTCATTCTACAATCCAGTTCGGTTTCCAAATCCAGCTCATCGAATTTTTGTAAATGTCTTGTACGTTCATACTGTACTACAAGAAACTCTTTAACCTTCTCCATCTCATTGGCATGCTCGGTCCACCCCATATCCTGATCTTCTTCTATCAATCGATCCAGTTCTACAGTGAATGATGCCAATTGCAAAGTGTTCGTACTGCCAAACTTCATAATATTACTCAACTCCCCACCACTGCGTACGGCTGGCGATTGGTACATTGGCTCGGTAATAGATTCCTCACTCTCTTGTTTAATTTCATCAGAGTCTTCGCGGGAATGTACATATGAGCCTAAAAATAAAATTGATGGATCTCTTAAATCTGGCCATAGCTTTGTAATGCTTTTTGGAAGTTCGGGTATACTTGGTGCATTGTCCATTTGGATACTATGATTGTTGACAGAGGGAGTGGCGGTACTTGATATCCCATCATTCCAAAACTTGGCGAGATGATGAAAATCTTCGTCAATGTTTAGTGTACCGGTGTCACTTTCATCGCGGATCGTTGATAAACTTTCATTATCACTCATTTCGCGCAAAGTTTGGCGGTACGCGGGGGACATTTGACTTAAGATCCGACTGGATCTTACTGTGTTAGGGCATGATCCATCGATCCATGAGGATGCATCGTCAAACTCACTTAACCTACCTGTGTTAAACGTATGTAAACTGGCTAGACTGAACCGTTGTGATTGCCGTAAAGATTGGGCTGTTGAATTCCGCTTCGAATCAAAGATTGTGGCGGTTATTTTTCGTGCGTCGTAATTATTATTATCTTCATTATGAATTTCATCTTGGATTATATCGCATTCAAAATCGAATTCATCACTTAGCGAAATTTGGTCTAAACTAGATTCATAATCTTTAAACCAAGATTCCACATCTTCTTGTTGGCGCTTTTCATCCTCGTCATCAATCCCCGCGTCCATGTCAATATCAGTACTGGCCATTTCAGCATCATCCATATATACCGGCCGGTTTAATGTTCGATTGGTGGTGCTGATTGAGGCGGTTGAGTTGGTTGAAATACTTGCGGAACCTGGGATAACAACAATGTTTGAATCTTGCATCATTCCTAGTGATGACCCGGTATTAATCGTATTAAATGTGTTGCTCGTTTC
Organism: Blastobotrys arbuscula; assembly: GCA_030564365.1. Taxonomy (NCBI): domain Eukaryota; kingdom Fungi; phylum Ascomycota; class Dipodascomycetes; order Dipodascales; family Trichomonascaceae; genus Blastobotrys; species Blastobotrys arbuscula. The sequence continues at coordinate 25,612 of JAJLUN010000178.1, read as the reverse complement.
ATCAACATCTTCCCATCCATCACTTAACCTACTAAAACTCTTGGACATGTGGCTGATTTTTTTAGTATTCCCAATTGGTATTGGTGTTGATGGCATGTTTCGTGGTGGGAACTCATAATTGCTAATAATCTCACTTGAAGGTGATGAACTATCACTTCGCGTTAATTCTGGCACTGGTGTATTGACGGTTGAATAACAGCTACTACTATTCTTGTCCCGTTTTGACCTCAATCGGCTAAAAATGCTTAATGGTGTTAGTGTTCGTCGTTGTACTGGTTGTTGTTCGGTTCTTAATTGTGGGTAATGCTCCTCCTTTTTGACTCTTCGTCGAGTGGTTTCCATCTTTGAATACTCAATTAAATGAGAGGTTAATAGGTGATTATTGCTTACTATTTTTTTGGCCAGGTTTTTGTTTTTTGTTGAATAGTGTAATGAATATAAATAGCTGGTTTCACTATTAATTAGCCTTGAAAACTCTTCACACCCAACTACTCGATCGAATTCTCCACATCCCAAACTGCTAAACGCTTGTACCCTTATACTATCCTGACTTTCAAATTCAACTTTAAAACATGCACTCAAATTATTAGCCCTCAATACATCTCTAGTTATATCAACATTCATGAATAACGCAATTGGAGTTTTGTTGGCTTCTTGTGCATACCCTTGTAATTCATGTACTGTTGCATAAACCGTCATTGACGCATTTGTATTTTTAAACAAATGGAACGGTTGTGTCTTGTTCATAACTTGTGCCTTTGATAACATGCCAACAAATTGCCCAGCATCATGGTCACTTCGTACCAGTTGGTAAACCAGCTGACTTCGTGGTTTTTTATTCACTTTAACTTCTTTCGAAAAATTGATACTAATATTTGATCCATTTTTATACTCTGCCATTGTAACCATTTCAATAGGTGCCCAACAAACAACCTTCAATTCAGGTATATTTTGTAATGGCATTTCATTGATCATTGAATGCATCAAAATATCACTAATAGATGGGAGGTGCATCCCACTTGCACTGGCCATGGGGATTGGTTCAGTAGGTTCTAAAATAACCAACTGGTCGGTGAAAATAATTATAATATGGTGATCGTTTGTTAATACGTCTACTGCATCAAAAATTGTAACCACTCGTCGATTAATCCACCCATATTCCAATTCTTTCGGCCATCCTTTTGCAATTTCGGCCAAAACTTTACCAGTTGGTGTAAATACCCTTCTATCATAATTACTTGAATCATCCCGACCGAATGCGTCAATTGTGTCGATTGCAGATTTATAATATTCATTGACCAAATTTTGATCATTAGGTTTCCAATTATTAGTCTGCATCAGCTTTTCTATCAAAAATCTGACTTTGTTCAAATGTTGCGATACTTGAATAGTTGATTCAATCATTCGTGGAGTATAATTAACATCACTCGGTAAATGTTGTCGGAAAAAAGTGTAATATTGTTTCAAGTTTTGGGAAAACATGCGTGTAGCTGCTTCATGTCGCATACAAGCTTTATAGAAATATGGAATTGTCATACCACACGCTTTCATAAATTCAAAGCTTCCAAACGGTAACGCCTGTTGTAACGCCTCATAAAAAATGTTGTTAATTCGTACAATTTCATCAATAGTTGGGGGGAAGATTGTGTTTAATTTCCTGATTGACATTTCGTGATTATCCATTTCTTCTCCTAACACTTGAACTCTTAACGGTATCAGAAAATCTTGTAAAAATGAAATAATGTTGGTTTTAAACTGAGTTTGTACTGCAAACAACTCTTCAATCACATTTTGTACTTCTATACTATCATCATTCAAATTCTGTGAATGCTCCTCCATTGGTGGTACGTATAATCGTTCTGTTGGTTCTGGTGAATATTCTGATAACGGATCAAACAATTGTTCCAACTGATGTCCTAATAAATAAACCAATTCATTATTTTTTTCAATAGTGCTATCCGAATCAACATAAACTACATCCAACAACGCTGTATTAACATATTTCGGTTCAACTACCCCCAATTGTCGAATTTTGTCGCCAATTTCATCTGGATATTTCCCAGTGACCATTTCCATCTTTGAGGCAGTAAACCCAGCCATTGTTTCATCCCAATTCAATTGACATTTGTCTTGTAACAAGCCTCTTGTGATATTATCCATTGTGGCATAAGCCCTTAAAGTTGAGACGGCCAGTGCTTGTCGCACAAGGCTGTGCATATGTTCTTCGGGTAGATTGGTAACTGCGCCAAAGTATCGCGATTGTTCATTCAAAGTCATATCTACGAATCCTGACGTGCCATGGCTGCTTAGTACTAATGTTGATAGTTTTTGCTGTGGTGCTGTGCTAGATTGGTACACTACGCTAAAAATTTCTCCAAACAATGGATCGTGTCCTGTTAAATATACAGCATCTAAACCTGGTTAGTTTTATTTTGTTTTTTGAAAAGATAAAATTACTTACTTGATGAGGCATGTGCGGTAAAATCTTCATAATATGGCGAGTTGGAGTCGATTACAATCGCCATGTTGTATTAGTTTTTTTTTTTTTATCTTAGTGTATTAGCAAATTAGTTTGCAATGAATAAATAGTATTAAAGAGTGACTAGAGGGTGAGATTTGATGAATCTGCTACAATTAACAGTTCATTTATTAGTTATTAAACAATTAAGGTTAGTAAAACGAGCGTGAAAAATTGTCTGTAAAGAACGACTGTGAACGAATGTCGATATAGAAATAAATAAAAATACAAAAAGTTATAAAGAAAAAAGAAGCGAAATAGTGTCTCTAAAAAAAAATGCGCGATTTGACGAAAGGGGTAGTCTACGTACCGGCGGTAAATTTTTCCCATCAAAAAAAAAATTAAAAAATTATATATTGAACTTGATTGCGCTGGCCAGCCAGGGTTTTTCACCAGCCATGTTCTACAACTATAGAGGATTTAGAATATGTACATGAAGGATATTATTGTCTGCTATAGTGGTTGTTTAATTAATTATATATGCAACTTTAACTATATTGTTGGAATTATGATTATAAAAAATGCATGAATAACTGCCTAGAATTGGGAAAAACTACGGCACACTGTAAATAATAATAATGAGCGCAAGTGTCCTGATTTAGTAGCATTGGAATGTCGACCAACGTAAAAATATAATATTTGAATAGGACCGTTGATACGTTTTTTTTTAATAATTTGGTTAAACTAGTTTGAGAAGATATTTATGTACTAATGAATGTCTGTACATTGATTTTGATAAACGAATGGATCTAGTATGTTATCTTTAGAAATGTTCGACACTTACAGGATAAAGACCTGTCAATTGTAAAAATAGGCATAAAAAGTGGGACTTACATCACGTCCGGTGTTTGGTTGACGTCTGCTTATATCCCTGTCACCTGTCAATTTGTGGAAAAAAAATTTACTCCTTGTAAAAAAAAAAATGCCCAAGATAATTTTTCACCAACCCATGGGGCCATACGGGACCAATTCTCGATCGTTTGCTACTAATCACTAACTTTTATTGGAAGCTGTTAACATAACTATAGTCAGATTGGTAAATAACCTGGTGGTTTGGGTATAAAATCGGTGATGAAGAATGTGGAGCTGTGGGATAATCTGGGATATTTGGTTGAGCAAAAACACCCCCTGTGTGCTAGGATATTCGCACACGCGGGTTAACACTTATAAAGCATTAATTAATTAATTAGCGCAGAGTCCACCACAAGAAACTTTTCATCGATCACTAATTTATTTATTCCGTGCTACCGGGGTGTCACAGTGTTAAAAAGCCCCATCGTCTCCTAGATCGGCGATCGTAACATTTGGCTTATAATTGATTTTTTGAACAATGAAATTTGTCTGAATACGTAAGTTATATATCAGATCTAATCTCTTCTTTGTTTTAATTCATTTATCTATTTATTTTTTTCAGTTAAGGTGGCAGCCTCCTTAACTTTTTCCAACGCAATGGAAACGATCGATCTAACGAAAAATAATTAAGCTTATAATGATCAAAGGCTCGTGCTCAATGGCTTAGTGACTCCTTAGGTAATTGTTATCCCTCGTCATGATTGTAATTAACTTTTTTTTTTTTTTTTTTTCTGTAATATTAAGAAAAAAAGCCTCGATTATATCGGATGGACACAGATTATTGCACCCGGTGTTAAATATATATAAAGGGTGCAATAACGTACCGTATTTCATTATGTTGAGTTAAGAGCCCATATAAACTTTATTATATAATTAAGGTGCCATACAACGTACGCTTAAGCTTTCTTTTCTTTTTTTTTTCATTATTTTGCTACAATTAAAAAATTTAAACCAACTGGCCAAAACGCAAATGTGAAACAATGACAATATAATTTTAACATAAAACAATCAACTATAATGATAAAGACAGTAATTTACATATTAATATCTATTGGTATTAAATTTAGTGTTGGGACCATTGGATACTATCCAAATCAATGCCATCTTGAACCATTTCCCATAATGGAGACAGCTCACGTAATTTGGTGACCTTAGATTGCACAGTATTCAAAACATAATCAACTTCTTGATCGGTTGTAAATCTCCCCAACCCAAATCGAATAGATGAATGGGCCAATGCGTCATCAGCACCCAAAGCCCTCAAAACATATGAAGGTTCCAAAGAAGCTGACGTACATGCGGACCCGGAACTTAATGCGATATCATTTAAAGCCATCAATAAAGATTCCCCTTCAATGTAAGCAAAAGAAATATTGACACAACCATCATACCGTCGTTCAGGATCACCATTTAGTACCACATGTTCCATTGATAAAATACCGTCCTTTAATTTTTTGGCTAATCGCGAGATATGTTGGTTATCATATACCATTTCTTCTTTACATATTTTACAGGCTTCACCAAACCCGGCAATTAATGGAGCAGCCAACGTACCAGATCGCAATCCTCGTTCTTGTCCACCACCGCTTACTAGAGGATCCAATCTAACTCTTGGCCGTCTTCGAACATAACAAGCACCAATACCTTTTGGACCATAAATTTTATGGCCACTAATAGACATTAAATCAATATTCATCTTGTTAACATCGATTGGTAATTTGCCAAATGCCTGAGCCCCATCGGTGTGGAAAAAAACCTTATTTTCTCGGCAAATTTTACCAATTTCTTCGACAGGTTGAACGACCCCAATTTCATTATTTACAAACATTACAGATACAATAGCAGTATCTGGTCGAATTTCTTTCTTTAAAGTTTCCAAATCAATCAACCCATTGGATTGCACTGGTAAATAAGTCACTTCGAACCCTTCTTCTTGTAAATGTCTACAGCTTTCCAGGACACATTTATGTTCAGTTTGGGTAGTGATGATATGCTTCTTTCGGTTTTTGTAGAAATAAGCAACACCTTTTAAACTCATATTGTTGGATTCAGTGGCACCGGATGTGAAAATGATTTCTTTTGGATCAGCGTTGATTAAATCAGCTACATTCTTTCGAGCATCTTCAACTGCAGTTTCCGTCTCCCATCCATAAGCATGAGTTTTAGAATGTGGATTACCATACAACCCGGTATAAAAATTCATCATTTTGTCCAAAACTCTTGGATCGGTTGGTGTGGTGGCTTGCATGTCTAGATAAATAGGTCGTCCTTTTTTATCTTTAGTAGTAGCGGATTCAATGATTTTGGCATCTTTAACTACTCCTGCGATTTCAGATCCTACTGGTGGCGTAGGAAGTGGTGATGCTGTTACTGATTCATGATGTGAATGGATGCCAGATAATGCATTAGCTACTGTGTTGGAACCGACTGTTTCTTTAATAGCGTTGAACTTTCGTACTGTTGTTGAAAACTGTCGTGTGGCCAACCTGAGTTGGTTGGTTCGCATTACTCTCAACATTTTTTTTTGTCTATATTATTAATGAAAATGAAAACGAAAAAAAATATTGATAAAAATATTAAAATATAAAAAAGCGGAGAGGAGATTTCCTTTAAAACTTTTTTGTACCAAAAAAAAAAAAAAAAATTTTGGGTGGCGCGTGCGCAAGAACACCAGCTTGAAGTGGGTAGGTAGTCTGCTCGACCGAAGAAGCAAGAATGTCAGATTAGTAAGAATAAAAAAAGCTGCAGTTGGGACGAAAAAGTGAAATAAAAAAAAATTTATTTAATTACTGGCGGTCGCTTCCGGCGTCTAACGTTACCAAAAAGCTCGGGCCGGCCGGTGGGTATATTTTGGTGGATTTTTCTGATTATCAGATTGATTAAATAATTAAGGTGGCAAAAATATTTTTTTAAGCGCCGCTATTTGTTGTTATTGCGTGGTCAGCCGCACAACTGGTTTCTTGTTTTGTTTCGTTTTTGTTTTGCCAACTGAGTTGAGGTCACATGGGCAATAAAAATACATTGTATTAGAACTGGTTGCTGCTATGATTATGAAAAAACTTTTGGCATGGGTGGCAAAAAAGTTTGTTACCTGCACAACTTGGCATATTTGATGAAATGAATGGGAAAACACATTGCGCTCCGTTAATTCGGAGTTTTGTGGTATGAAAAGTATCAAAATTTGTCAATTTTTCAAACAAAATTAACTGGCGTTGTAGTCTGTTATATTCCATTAATAAGTCGCCGTTAATCATTTGGTTTTCGTCATTCATTTCCCATGTTAATTTCTTCAATTCGCGGCAGTGTCGTCCTAGTTCAAAAAGATTGTAGGTATTATTAACACAAGCATCGCTATTAGTTACAGATTTATATCTATAATTGAACTCGAATTCTTCCAAATATGGTAATTTCCAGTAATAAATCTCCATAGTTTCTGAAATCTGTGTATTAATTGATAATTTTTTCAAATTAACTGTAAAATTAAATGTAGTGTTCAAAACATTCAACACATCACTTGCAGTATTATCAAATAAGTATTGGGCAATAGTCAATTCATTCAACTTCCAAACTTTGATATCGTTCAAAATTTGTACCAAAAAATCTTTATCGAATCGAGCTTTTTTCAAAACAAAAGATTGTAAATTTTGTAGATGGGTTGATAATAGCATACCAGTTTTACACCCATCATTATTGTTGACGTCAAGGATTTTCAAACTTTCCAATGAATATAATAATTTTTTGGTATTTGGGGAAGTTAACGCTCCAATGTCCTCACAAATCGAGTCCCATAACGTTAATGAGCCCATATATTTAAATTTTACCAGCACATCTTCCAATCGTGCGTACTTAAAATCACGAATAATCAAATCAGTTTTACGAATCTTTTCCAAATTATTGGGGTCCAATTTTAATAATGATGATGAGCTTAGATCCAAATTTGTATAGTTAATATACTCCTGTGCGTTTGAAATCAGATTATTGATTTTAACCCCGTATAGATTCCACTGTTGTAGATTGTTTTCGAAATCACAAACAATAGTTAAACTCTTGAACCATTTTGTTTCTGATAATAATAATTCAATTGATAGGTTTAGTTTTGAGGTTGGAATAATTAGGCTGTCTAAATTTGGAAATTTTACCCCAATATCACAAGCCCATTGGAAAAAGTGATGTTCATTGTAGTTGCTATTCTTGATCAAGAGTTTGTTTTTGGTAGGCATAAAATTACCAAATACCACATTAACTGTGTATAGTGCGTTGACTCGTTCAATTATAACTAGCAAAGTGGGTTTAGTGTATATTTGCATTGGCGATTCGCAATCGAACCCAGCTGTCGATGTCGGTGGTGTTGGCAACCAATTGGGGTAATCCAATTCGAATTCGTTTTTTAATAACTTAATAATTGAATGGTATGATGAATATAATTGTGGAATAATCAAGTTAAACCATTCGGTATTTAGTTGGGTGCATCTTGTCATGGATAAAGTATCCATATGCTTGATGATTTCAACCTTTACTTCAGATGAAAACATATCAATCCCAGTCATCTTCTTGAATTGTTTATAAATAATATTAGGTCATTATACAAAAAGACCGGATTTTAAGTGGTTTAAATAATATATTGTACTAAAACGTTTATAAATATATTTATCGTATACATATATCCACATGACGTTTTCTTTTAGCTTTGTATACTAGTCTTCAGTAAACTTCTTTAACGAAAAAATCTCTTGTTTTTTTAATTTTTTTTTTTAAAGCTAGTAAGAAAGATTAGCCGATAAAGTTACTAGTTTCATTAGGTCAACATTTAACTGTTGAAACATTGCCGCATGAAATGAGGCTTTGGAAGCACACTAAAAAATATTCAGCTGGTCATTACGCCAACGCCCCAAAATATTCCTCACAATACTATTTAGCCTGGCCACTGATGCCAATTTAGCTTATTGTATCAGTGCAAGTCCTGTATTAAGAAACACCTATATATGTTACAAAAAATTCCAAAATTTAGCAACTAATGTACATATTTAATTGAAGTGGAGTTCCGTGGCAAGCTCCAGAGGCATGCGGTGGTTGAACTATATCTATAGTTGAAATGAGATCAATTGGACCCATACCACTAATTTCAAGAGTACCCTCAAATAATTTTTCTTCCTACCTTTAATTCACGTCAAGTATTAACATGGCAGTATTATCATATATTACTACTACAGCTACTAGGGTTGTTCTAATCAGATAATCTAACTTCCCAATCTGGTCCCCGAGTCGAGTCGCGTATAAAAATTCTAGGCCCCACGAAATAAATGTTGTGTAAAAAAACTTACTCAGTGCTTTATTTTTTAAATTTTTTATTTTTCTAGCTAAAAACTCAAACGATAATAGATCGGCCCCGATCCAGATCAATCAATCAATCGATATCCTATCACACTCACCACTACACAAACTTTTTCACTGGTACCAAAATACGTGTATCCACCACCTTCCAACATATCTTTTCGACGACTTTGACAGCTTTCAACCTTCAATTAATATAATATGGACAACTATGTTGTAACTTCACTTATAAGTGGTGGTATGGCGGGAACATGCACCGATCTTTTTTTTTTCCCCATTGATACGTTAAAAACCCGTCTACAAGCAAAAGGTGGGTTTTTCAAAAACGGTGGATGGGCTGGAGTTTACCGAGGGGTGGGAAGTGCAATTGTTGCCAGTGCACCAGGTGCAAGTTTATTCTTTTTAACTTATGAATTTACCAAAAAAAATTTATTACAGTATTCTCAAAAATTAACTACTAACGAAACGATATCAAATGGGATCACTCATATGGCGGCTGCGTCTTGTGGTGAAGTTGCTGCATGCTCGATTCGAGTACCAGCAGAAGTTATCAAGCAACGAGCACAAGCTTCTCATTATTCTTCATCGTTGCATGCATTGAAAAGTATTCTTGCCAATACCAGTGGTGAAGGGGTCTGGCTTGGCTTGTATAGAGGCTGGGGGTCTACTATTTTGAGAGAAATTCCGTTCACTGCGATTCAATTCCCATTATATGAATATTTGAAATTGAAACGAGCACACTTGAAAAATGTTGATAAATGTGCTCCACATGAGGGTGCAGTTTGTGGGATGATTGCAGGAGGTACTGCCGCGGCATTGACAACCCCCTTAGATGTGATTAAGACTAGATTAATGTTACATGATACAAGAATTGGGTTGTTTACACTGGCCAAACAGTTATATCACACAGAAGGTATGAATGCGTTTTGGAGGGGCGTTGGTCCAAGAACTATGTGGATCAGTGCTGGCGGAGCCATTTTCCTTGGATGCTATGAAGCTTGTAAAGAGTTGTTGGCAAAAGATGCCAATACTAGAATAGCTGATAGATTAGATTAGAGAGAGAGAGAAAAATAATTATCGTGTTGTAACATAGATTTTTTTACCCACCGTTTTCTTCCTCGCATATTTCATAACGAACGATTCTAGTTTGGTAGTTTTGTGCCGTAAATCATCAATAAATGGAACCATCTCATCCAACTCCCATTTTGATTTTACATTTAACAACTGTTGGAATCGGATCTTTGGGTTGTTACTTAAATTTGTTCGTTCCAAATGTCGAATGGTGGTATTAGTAGGCATGACAAAATGCCCTGTTAACTTAGTCAAATCTAATGCATGATTATGATAGATTGGTATAGACTCTTTCCACAATTTTCGAAATTCAGTATATGATATTTCTTTATTACTTGCATTGACTTTCAAAGTCAACAGCCCCGTCCAGTCGAAAACTGCATCAATATTCAATTTTTTATCATCGGTTATAAACCGTTTCAGAGCGCATTCCACTACAATATTTTCTTCTTCTATTGATTCCAAAATCTTATTTATATCCAAATCATCATATCCCATTTGTAATTCTGTGATTGTTGTCAAAATCAAATCCAAACTTGACTTTAATATCAGATCATCCAATACACACACACGCCCGTCAACCTCCAGCGCCCCATGGCCCCTCCACAAGACATCAAACTCGTGATCGCTTGCCAATGAACATCTCCTTAACTCTTCTTTCGTGTTAAGTATTTTCCCACCTTCTATATCATTGTTACCAAAATATTTGGGTAGTTTCTGAAAATCGACTTTTGCATCGGTTTTCACTGGTTCAAGGTACGACGATACTGATCCAAACCCTTCAATTTCATTATTATCTTGTTCAGATGGTTGAATCAGCATTAATGTGTTGGTTTGGTTCATTTGTCGCAACCTGAAGGTGGTATCCCAGGTACAAATGACCATGTGTGATTCGGTGGAGGGTGATTTGATTTTGAGAGCTCGTCCATTGGTGATGCTTTCCAAAAGTTCGGGAGTTAGTTCAAGAAGGCGATAGCTTTTGTCTTTATTCAAGTTGGACCTGAACATTTTTTGTTTTTTTTAAATAAATATTGAAATCAACGCGTCGGAAAAAAATTAAATGGAAAAAAAAAAAAAAAAAAAAAAAAACCGGTCTACTTTTTTAGCGCGCTTCATAAAATGATACTCACAAATTAATGGGGCGACAAGACTTGTCATTTTAACTTCACTATTTATATTTAATAAAAAGCACCTAAACCTCAAAGTTTTAGCTTCAAAGTGGATTCAGGAATAAAAGAAACAAACATTATTACCACAGTAGCGATAGAAAAAATGCAAAAAATAATAGGATATAGATCTAGATTTTGATTAGTGATGATAAACCTGATAGTAAAAAAAGGCCTAGAGGTTAATTGACTCGTCAGAATACTTTAAAGAGCTTGGGAATGAGTGTAGCTGAACAATAATACGAAATCATAATGGTAGTTGAGAGGAAAAAGAGATGGATGTTAGTACTGCAACATTTTTAAATAGAGCTACCTCAGGCTGTTTAGCTTTATCAAACTGTTAAATACCGAAGCTTAGCCCGGCGTTTACGATTAAAAATTTGGCTCCAAGTTCCCAGGTTTTACAGCAAACTAAATTTAACGCGTTAAGAAAAGTTTCGTGACTAATTAATTTATGATTACGCGCGCGTCAAAAAAAAAAAAAAAAAAAAAAAAAAAAGTTATATATAAGGGAGCGAGTTTGAAGACGAGTATTATAGTAAAATGAAAAAGAAATAACTATATTAATTCAAAAATCGATATAATTTCTATGAAATTAATAATTTATAGTAAGTATAAATTTAAAAAACTACTTACCCCAGGCAAACTTTGCTGCGGTACATTCATACTTGTGAATATCGGATCCTTTCTTGTCCTCATCCAGCCAAACAACCAACTGCTTATTAGGAAACTTTGAATCCTCACAAATATAAAAAAAATCATCGGCCAAATCGCCATCACCTGAATATAAGTACCCTTTATCATTAACACCAAAAGAAGTCTTTGCCTCGCTCCCATTCTTGTCGAATTTCAAAACTGGGAGGTTGTTTACGATTCCAATGTTGACAGGCCATACATCGTCAAGTGAATGAGCAGTGTAGTATAATTTGGATTCAACTAACTTAAATAAGGCGTCGTAGGTTTTGTCAGTGGCGTATGCTGTGCTGGTTTTACTGGAGTCGGTGGCGAGGTTGACAATCTTGAAGCCGTCAAATTTGGTATGGGTATTGACTGTTAAAACACCTAGTTTTGGTTCACCAGCGAATGTAAGAGATAATAAGATGGAAGAGAGGATGTAGTGTAATTTCATTGTCCAGAATGAATGAATATTGATGAGGAACTACTGGTTTTATACTATTGGTCATCCAAAATATTGTATTGGATCCATAAGCGGGGGACAGTATCTGATCAACATAACCATTTGAATACGAAAAATAAATAATTAGAGTTGAGGTTGATGACTATCAATTCAGCTAGGGAAGTATATAACAATCTTTAATAATAGATCTGGTTCCACTTCAACTTTGACTTGACACAGCTAGACATCGCCGCCTCATCATTACCAAACCACGCAATCACTTGTCCATTAGGGTATGCTGAGCTACTACAAACGTAAAAATCACCACTACCAAACGGACCATGAAAGTAACCGTCCTCAACACCGAACCCAGCCTGTGCGGCAATCTTGGTCATATCAAAATTCATCACCGGTAACCCATGTACTTGTTTTCTACCCACCGACACGTTCCATATTCTTTCTCCACCTTCATAATACAGCCGGCTATCCAAAAGTTTGAAATGGCCTAGTGTGTGGCCACTGTTGGAAGCAAAAGCGGTGGAGTCTAAACTTGAAGGTTCGTTGTTAATGACACGAGCGCCATTAGTTGGGCTATTGTTTTCGACAGTTAATGTACCGTGACGGCCTTCCACCGGTAAAAATGCTTCTATTTGGATTGCGGCGATACCGACAATGTATGATAGGACTGATAGTTTCATTAATGTATATGTTGATTGAGTATACAGGAATTTTGAATCCTTTTTGTGCTTTTTTTTTTTTTTTTTTTTTGGTTGTTTGTGATCGATCGTTGCGGCCTTGATGGAGAGAAAAAATGGGTTTTCAAGAATTACCAGTACCACGGTAAATCAAGACGGAATCCTTGTCGATCGTCGATCAATAGTCGGTTGTTCCAAGAAAATTACCATAATCCGGTACCTGCGATAATTATTATTACCAAAACGTATAAGCTACAATCCTGATAACAATTTGTCGGTATCCATATAAGATTGGTCTTTATACATTAAGATATCAATGTTTGTTCATTCTCATTTTTTCGAACGATTGTACATCAGGATGCTCTTCGCCACTACAAATATAAAGTGTATCACCTATAGCCCTTTTAAAGACCATTCCCAATTCGAAGATCCCATTTGTTCTGCGGCAGCACCTGTGCCAAAATCTGATTACTGGCTTATCGTTAGACCGTTGGTTGGGGGTCGAATCAGAGCGTCATGAAACCCCTCGTCTGGTGGAAACACTTGTACGCTGGTGATGATTATAATGGCATACGGTGGCAATTTTACGAGCTTTTGGGTAAATTCAAGAGTTATACTTCTATTTTCAGTACTATATTGTATAGGCACCTCCAATGCCATGACCCAGCAATATAAACTACAAAAAATAATATATATTTAATTTCATATCAAATAACGCACAACTTTGTTGCAGCTCATTATTGGCGTACAATTTTTGACTGGAAATATAGACTACATTGCCATCGGGTAAATATCACCACAATTCGGTTAATCTAGGCTAGGTCCAATTGTAGTAATCAATAGTTAATAAAAAATAAAGAAACCTAGTATTTTCCAAGAAATCTTTTATTATTTATTTATGACCTTTACATGTAATAGTTTAAGAAATGTTGCTTTAGCTAGGCCACCTTAATCATTGAAGTTTTCTTCTCTTTCCACCTCATGACAAAGTTCAAAACCGAACCTACGTGTACTTTCTCACTGCCAGAAGAATCGTCATCAATAGAGTGCCTATTCCTCTTCCTCATCATTTGGTATATCTTGTCCATTCGGAATTTCCTGGAATGTTAAATACACGTTATTAATGAAAGCATATCTTCTAAAAACTCCACAGCATTATAATGATTACTGGTATGAAGTAACGATGTGGGGGAGAGTTGCATGAGTATTTCCACACTCTTCTGGAAAACTCCAATTTTCATTAACGAAATGTGGTTCAGAACAAGATAATTCAAAAACTCTGGAGACATATTTTAATTATGTAGTACCTAATCACCCAGCTTATCTAATTGTTCTTTAAATCGTAAAGCTCTCCTGGCTAACTTGAATTTTTCAGCATGTAGAACATTAGCTTCATTACGACCCAAGCGATGACTAACCAAAGTGGCCAAAACTCCATCAAGAGTTAAATTTTGTTTCTTGATTTGTTTCAAAAAGATATTGATTACATGGTACCCATAAAACCCATCTGATGGGGGGCCATAAACTCCAATTAGAGTATATTTTGACTAACCAATATCTTTCAAAGCGTTTCCAACTTTTTGGTAGCTGTATTCACACGTCTTGTCCAACACAATATCGTCTTTTAAAGAAGATAAATCAAAACGGACTTTTTTAAATTTTGGAGCTAGTGGAGACGTTCTCGAGTATGTAGAAGAGAACCCAAGTGGTAATGGTATGGTAGATGAAGAGCCATTACGTTGCAACATATTTTCAAAAGTACTGGAGACGTTCATTTTTGCACGATAAAATAGTTATTTGATAGTGGTACCAATTAATTGATAAAAAATAAGAAGAGAAGAGGATAGAGAGTATGAAGGGTTTTGGGAGTGTTTATATAGTCAAACTATTAAAGTTTTTGACATTTATGTATTACGTTGGTTGAGAAAATGTTGAAAAATTGGATGCTCTCAAACCACTGAATCAATGGCTACGGGCAATGGGGTAAGCGAAAGAGAATATATTTCAAACCGTTGAGATTTTATATAAAGAAGCAGGTTAAATAGCAGAGCGTTGAGGTTGACTGTAGATTAGCTCGAGTGTTGATGAATTCTGTCATAGCCGCGCGAGTGGCGCGGTCGTGGCGTTCAACAGTACGGCCCTTTGAATCCTTGAATACAATATAGTTTTTGATAACTTTAATGATAGTTCGGAAGAAAGTTTTTTAAACCTCGCAAACAGTTCGGAAATCACGTTCTCAATGTCATGCATATGGTACCTGATATCCATGGAACTTAAATTTATATTATCTATTAAATTTTGTTGAATGCCTAATAGGGTTCAAAAAGCATGGATGAAAAGCATGTATGAAGAGCCGTCACTCGCGCATATGCTCTAAACTAACAACGTAACTATATTTTTACCAAAGTAAATCTTTGATATCCCGCAAGTAATTCACGCCCTTGGCAAAAAAAAGGTAAGAATAATTTTATTAAACAGTTTCGAGAAATTGGCACGTAATATTTCTACGAAGATTCAATAGCTCTCTATAATTTGAACTGATGCTCTTATCAGGGGTATAAAAGCCCTTTCCAATTCTAGAAGTAAATCAAACCGTACTCGTTTATACATTGGTGGATCTACTTTTGAATATATAAAATCCAAGAGATAACGGAATGAATGCTTCATGAATATTTTTCAAAGATAACGGAATGAATGCTTCTTGAATATTTTTCAAATATACTAGTCTGATGGAATTTTTTGTTCTGAACAGTTATGCTTTAGACAAAAACAAATAGATTTAATAAGGAAAGAAAAGTTCTATAGAAAAAAGATCAAAATTCTTGAAGGGGTTTTATACCCGTGCTATAATGCGGATAAAAATGTTGAGAAATAACACTCCGGTAACCGAAATTGCAACCAAAAGAGTTTCGAATCTTAGTTAAGCATATGGCGGGTTGCGTTATATAAGCTGTTGAATGGCCTTTAGAACTTGATCATAAAGCATAGTTAATACGGCGGATATCACCGCAGCCGCGCAATGGGCGGAGTGACACCTTGAGAAAGCTAATTTTGATAGCTGTGTTAAACTTTAGTCCCCTGACCTTGAACATTTTTCTTTTTCTACCCAATTTAAAATTTGACATCTTTTGCACTCTCGTTATAACAATGCCAGATCAAACGGCGTTGAATCGAATGTAATGGTTCCCAATGGCGATACCATGGCTTCTTCAGCTAATATGAAACCTTCCCTTGTATTCTCAACATATTGTTTGCATCTCGTTTTCTTTCACAAACTATAACGTCTCGTGTTGCTTAGTAGGATTGAAATTGATTAGTGGTGTTACAAATATATCCTTATTAAATAAACAAAAAAGATATAAATAGCCTATATAAATTCCAATAGTTAATAATAAACTTAGTGCCACTGTAACCTGAATTTGAAGCAATTTTCTTCATGGTAAAATCCATAACTGGTAGCCCCATTTTCATTTCATCGACCTAATGCAACATTCCAAATTTTATTATAATCTTCATAATATAATGCATTGTTTAAAAGTTTGAATTGGCCGCTATGTTGTTTACATAGGCTGTCCCTGATACAAACTGCAGTGGATGCTAAGTCGTCGAGATGGTTGTTGACTAGTTAGGCGCCATTGGTAGTGTCATCAATATTTTCAATGGCAAAAATGCACCATGACTCCCCTAAACTGATGTAAATCCTTCTGTGGCAGCAATTGAAGCGGTAATTGTAGCGTTGATAATGTTTGGTAGTTTCATTATTTAACGATTATCGGTGTTTAAAAAATTGGAGGACTTAGAAGACCTTTTATAATTTTTCAAAATATGAAATACTTTTAACGCTGGATAGTGTTCTATGGGGAACAACAAATTAATGACACTTTTTTATACTACAGTTTCATCTCGCCAAGAACGACATGACAACAAATCCCGCGTTTATATCCGGACTATATTAATAATACCAGATGGAATGCCCAGACCTTCACATTCCACAAATAATGGAGCCAGTTGGGACATTTACAACTCAGTAATATATTAACTTTTCCATTTTAACTACAGCACATTGGGATCTAAAGAGGCCCATTTTTCAGATACCTTGAACTGTTACGAAACTTCAAATAGACAAGCTGTTAATAGATAAAAGCTTAGTTAATTTAAAAGATTTATAGAAAATATAGAATATAGACAGATATTGATATTCTTTCCAGAATATAATTACCAACATAATAAAACCAATTAATAATTAAAATAGAATTAGATAAAAGTAGAAAAGAATCAGATTAAATTAATATGAAATAGTCAAGATCCTGTTTTAAGATCAATAACCTAATTAAATGGAGGTTAATACAAGCTTATTTGAGACTCACTGGTCTCAACTCCCAGCAGGAATTTCTTCCCGATATGCTCATTAAGCTGCATATATATCATGGAAAAGCAGAGTTTTTTTTTTTCTTATGCCAGCGCATATTATGTTCATAGCAAAACGAAGTTAAAAACATACTACAGTATGTATACCGTATATAAAGTTATACGATCTATCGCTTAATATAGACGAGCTTATAAAATGCCATGCAATCATCGCTCACAATTGAACGCGGCACGTTTCGGTCAACTTCCTATTAAGTTAACGTTTGCTGACGTGCGGTTCAAATAGTTTTTAGTTTTAAACGCAAAAGGTAAGATTTTTAACTCGTGAATAGGAATTTTCAGCTGCTCTACAAATACCAGCAATGCTTGTATTACGAACACCAATTGATATAAATGAATGAATTGAGCTACATACTTAAGCCTAACCTAATAATTTGATAATCAAATAAAAAATATTTAATATTGACGTTCATTCCATTTAAATTTGGATTTGGCGCAGTTTTTCAATGACTTCGCCTCTTCTTCACCCCACCAAACAATCAATTGCCCATTAGGATAATCACTAGATCGACAAATATAAAAGTCACAATTTTCAGAAGGACCATGTAAATACCCATTCTTGACACCAAATCCAGTTTGTGGGGCGATTTTGGTCATACTAAAATCCATAACTGGTAAACCGTTTTCTTTTCTTCGACCCAATGCAACGTTCCAAGTCTTATCGCTACCTTCAACACCTTCGTAATACAGCCTGCCATCCAAAAGTTTGAAATGACCAGTGTAAATTTTAAGTTTGGTGGCAACAGCAGTGGAAGCCACATCAGATGGGTGTTTGTTGACCACTTGAGCTCCGTTGGTTGCATCGTCATCATTTTCCACGGAAAGGGAACCATGTCTTCCTTCAACCGGAGCAAAGCCTTGCGCGGTGGTTAGAGTGATCCCAAAGACAGCGATAATTGATGTTAATTTCATTGTTAAGATTATTGTTAAGATTATTGTTATTACTGGAAATTTTTAAAAGTTATTGGAGATAATGTCCCCTTTTATAATTTTTAGCGATTTCACTTTTAACAAAAGAACAGGTCCCAAGAGATATCTAAAATTAAGTTTCCATGATAATTTTAAAAATAAAGTACCAAGACTTCAGCCATATCAATTTGTTTCAGCGACTTATTTTGTCGGTCAGAAATTTTTTTTTTTCCAACAATCGTGATCATCGATTTCATATAATAAGGCACGGCTTCATCGTATTAAGACATGCTTCTTTCAGGTAATTTACTAAGTAATTTTAGTCCCTTGCAATGGTACATCATAATGTTTCGCAATGCTCAGCCGTTCTTGGCATCGACTAAGGTCCATATAATAAAATCAAGGTACCCTTGTTCGAGTTTATTTTTATAAACTACCTAATTGTTCATATCATTACCGAATTCGTTTCTAGTGCTTATATTAATACACAGGGCCCAGAAAATAAATAACGATGATGGCTAGGGTGGATTATAATAGTGCCCACGATAAATAAGCATGCTACTTCTGGTTTATCCTAAAGTTAAATTTAGCATTAGGTAGAGCGCTTTAAGTACAAGGTGGGGATCTGAAACAAAGAAGCGGCTGAAGCACCCTCCTGCATTAAGTGATGTTAGACGTGTGTCGGCTTATGTAATTTCCTGCTATTTCTTTATAGCGGAGTTGGAAACCCGCAAATTTCAACAAAATTATCAATCGTTTGGAAGGAAGGAGTTTATTGGTAAAGATAAAATAGATCATTGATAACTACACGTTTTTGAAAGTTTCATAAACCTTTCATACAGACCAGAGCGGTCTAATTGTAAATGGCTGGAAATTCCACGAACAATACTTAACACCACAGTTTTTCAATATTAAAGTTGGACCTATAGTGCTAAAATATATGCCATGGTAAATTTGGAGTTTATTTTTCTTTCATAATACGTTGTCCTCATCTGTGGACATTGTACATAGTTTTAAAGCCTAGAGTATTCAGTAATTAGAATGAGATTAAATGCCACGTATACTTTTATGAACAAAGTACGAAGTTCAAGCCCAGTCAAAGACCTTTCTAGCTGAATATACTTACAACTATTATTATTTTTACCGCTATATTAGGTATCTCGATTCGTCCGTTCTTTATAAACAATGAATTTTAAATAATGTTAGTTAATTCTAGACGTAAAAGAATAATAGGAATATTTTATCATATTTTTAACCCGGAAGCATAGAAACATCAAAAGTAATTTAATACAGAGATCTGTTTAAAAATGGGCACAAAATTTAATATTAGCTACTCAAATTTTATTTCGTCAATTATCTACCACATTGAAGCTATTTTTTGATAAGCTTCTTAATCTCTTAAAAATAAATCCTCCCTCTCAGCATCCAAAAATGCTTCCAATAAAGGCTTCCAATCTTTTTTAATACACTTAGCTGTCTCATTTAACTCTTCATTCCAATTTTTATACTCAGAATCATCCTTACTAAATCCATGGCCAAACCGATGATCAGAAAGAAGATGATTTTTAACACCACGAATTGATCCGAATACTTTTGTTTCTTGGCAATCTTTGGAAGGGCAACCAATGCCTATATGTGTTATAATGTGATCTAACATGGAGGAGCAGTTCAACCTTCTTAAGCAACCTTCTTCTCTCCATGGGCAACTAATAAAAATAGTAGGGCCGTCGAAATCATCAGGGCTGTAGTTAGCTCGTAGGAACCCTCTAGTTCCAAAGATATTATAGCCATAACTATAATCGCCACTATCACTACCACTTTCATTATCATTTTCATCATAACTATCATCAAGATCAGCGCAAACACCACCGTCATCACTTTCACCCTCATCATAACAACTACTGTCATTATTTTCATCATAATCTTCACCACTGTGCAGCGCAGTATGCACCGAGTCATTGGTTTGCGCACTTCTTTTTGATATTTTATGAGCATATGTCTGATTTGATGATTCGTGGTCTGTATCAATTAACCGACTTCTTTTCGATAATCGCTGTTTTCCTGGAGAATCCTCTTCAACTTTAATTTCAATACAATCGTTTAAGCCTTCGTCAAAATCCCCAGAATGATTCGCCATTTTGCCATCTATTAAATACATAACTAAAGGTAAACTAAACTTGAAGCTGCTGCTTTGGATAGGTGAACGTTTAAGACTTTTTTTAGATTTTGAATGGATACCTTTTTTGTTGTTATTTTGTAATTGCTGTTTCTATTAGATTGGTCTATCCGTTCAGTCAAAAATATTATAAACAGCTGCAGCGTCTAAAAATCAAATATCTAACAAGCAAAGATGTGATGGAAAGATAGAGTTTTGTTTTTATTGTAGTGACTTGGTTTTGAGAATAGAAGATTTTAGATTGCGATAACTACCTTCTACTATTATTGTTGATTATGTGATAAAACCTCGTAGTGAAGTGTTAAGTTTGCGTATACCTGTAGTCAGTTGGTAAGAAAGTGAAAACAAAAAAGAAACAGAAATGGGCTCGAAATAGGGAGTTGGCGGCTATTGTTGTTTAACTAGTTTAAAATATTTATAAACAAGGATACCCCTGTCATTAAGTTCAGATATTTTATTAATCTAAAAAAACGAGTACTGAGATTTATGCAGCATTAGTTAGACGCCACGTTTATTAAGAACGATGACTAAGAAAAACATTTTCTTTCCGTTGCAAATAAGTTGTGGTATTTGATTTCAATTGTGATGTTGTACAGTGCTGCTTAAGTTTTCAGTGCTTTTTTTTTTTTTTTTTTCGTGTCGCGTCGCGGCGCGTCGCAGCGTATTAACCACTTAAAAATCCAAACTCAGATAAAACTTTCATCTCAACAGATCCAATTACGTATCTTGAAAATACTGAGAAATTTTAGAATCTAACCTAGCAGCAACTTGAAGAAATAAATTTTCTAGTTTTTATTTGTTCGCTAGCTTTACTAATGTGTGCAGTATGTATTTTATTTCTGCCATCATTTCGAAACTTGATTAAAAATAATGATAATAGTTTACTAAGCTTGTTTTCGGTCTTTATAAACGTACGGTTTTCAGGTTGTATTTTTGAAATTTTTTTAGTTTCATTTGTGTCAAGGTTTTTGTCGGACAATGGTTGATAATAAAAGAGGTTTGTAAAAATATATTTACTACATATATAATTGTGGATAAAGTAATATTTGCTCCTTTAATTTTAAAATATTCAAATTTTATTCCCTCATGTTTAACAATCCATCTGTATAAGGCTTCAACAGCCAATTAACCATTACCTACTACTTTGACATTACTGAACCAACAATTATCAAAACCTTAAAAGGCACATTTTATATCATGATCGTCTCTGTTGCATCATTTGGTGCTCGATACCTTCCACCAATGGCTCAACAAACCCTAACCCTTCTGTGCCTTCCATCAAAAAATCAAAGTCCATGTCCATCATTGATAACAAATTTTCATTACCATTGTTTTGGTTATTATTCATATAACCGTGAAGTGCAGGAGCCGGTGGTGGCTGATTTTGGTTATTTATTGACGGTTGCTCATAACAATCGTACTCCTCTTCATACCGAATTTGCTGCGCTGGCATTGCAATTTGCTGCTGTTGAAGCTGTTGCTGTTGTGGCTGCTGCTGCTGCTGCTGCTGCGATCGTAGTTGTGAAGTTTGTGGCTCATCCGAAATACTATGATTTGTTGATTGGGGATAAGAGGTATGTTGTGCACTGGTACTAATGGTACTACTCGAAGCGTGTAAAGCATGCGGCTCAGATGACTGGGATGAAAATCGAGATGACGAGGCTTGTGCTTGCGGTTGTTGTGCCAAACGTTGTTGTGCAGCAGCAGCGGGAGAGGTTTCAGCCTCACTATTCGCACCGGTTTCCTGAACGCTTTGGCTATCTTCACTAGCTTCTTCACTGCCTATTCTTGGTGTGTTTGTCGATGTATTTGTAGCATCATCTAACCCAATTGTTGCTTTAATCTGACTCGCCAATGTCATCAAAATTGTCCCAAACCTTGAACTTAGATGCACCTCATCTGGCGCACTTTCATGCAGCGTTGTCGCCACCCGCTGGATCAACGATAAGGTATGTTTATGCGATTCTAATGATGGAGTAGGTGTTAGCAATATACTTTTGACTAGAAAAATGACTGCATGGACAATTCGAACCACCCATCGAATCGGTGCTTGACGAAGTTTCCCCATGGCGTGAACTCGTTCAGATGCAGCTAGCAATTCTTTTGCTGCATCTGTGGCCATAGCTACATATCTAGACGATGGAATAACTTCAGCAAAATTCTTGATCACTTGGGGGCCAGAAGAATCGGAGGTGGAGCAAAGCGCTAACGAATATATATATAGGCGCGTATAGTGGTAATCGAACAAGATAGATTCACGGTCCAAACCATAATCTTTCAAAACATCTCGATAATTTCGTTCCCAATTATCTAAATGCGGTCCAAAGAGCGCTAAAAACGTAAGGTAACTGCCATTCTTCAGCAATTCTCTAGTAGTTTTCCTCGTCCCATATAAAGTTTCATGTGCCAGTGACATTATTTGTAGTAAACCAAGTTTTGCTTGTTCGAACTTTGTAAAGACGAGGTTTTCAGGTAACGGTTCATTCAAGGACTGATGCAACATTGATCTTCTACCCATTCGTAGTGATAAAACAATCTCCGATAAATGCGTCGCCAAGAATACTTTGGAATCTTGTTCCATTAGTCCCAGATCTTGAGCTAACCGGATCCCGTTACCGATCAACATCCAAGCCATTCGATCACTTCTTCGTGCGGCCCCAAAACCGGTGATGTTATCTTGGCCTAAATTATTTGTCGTCGATTCAACCATCGACGAATCATTGGCATAGTCATTCCCTCCCCCATGAATAGCTTTTACGCCCCATTCCGAGAAGAGAAGGAAGGCATATATTGTACCAGAACTCCTGCTCGCGTTTGCGCAATACCACACGGTTGTCGTAATCAATTGTTGACATCTATCCCAGAGTTTCATATGCAGGTCCAAATTGGCATCTTGGTTATTTCTTATAAAACAATATCGTGATGCCAACGACGTGATTGATAACAGCAAAAGGGGAAGCTGAGCGAGGACATCTGGATCATGGAATTCTTCTGGTATATATGGATAGAAAGGATGCATAGAATTAAAAAAATATTCAATCAACGTTCTTGTTTCGGATTCACTAATAATTCCTTCCTTCACCACAATACTCTCACACAGCTTCACATTCAATGGCATACTAGTAGTAGCATTTCCTGTGCTGGCTTGTTGTCTGTCGCTGATCACATTATTACCATTTCTTTCAGTACTAGTCAACCGTGGAATTGTTCTTGCTGCATGGGCCAAAATTTCCAAAGCATCTGCTGTATTATGTAACTCTTTCCCACTAATTGGATCTTGCTCATTTTCTTGCTTGATTTCTTCTTTAATAGGTGTATGAAGGTGCTGCTGCTGTTGATGTTGATGTTGATGTTGATGAGCCATTGCCTTTCTTTTCAATCCATTCCGAACATTAGTAACACCACCTCTTTTTGACACGCCAAACACACACTCTTTACCCTCACGTCTACACCTAACACAAGGCGGTTTTAACGGTGCTGATAAATCCCCCAAGTCGCATCTTACCTTTCTGTCGCGGCAGTTCAAACAAGCTTTGTATGATCTTTTGAATGCTTTTTTTGACGGTTGGGTATCCGGGGAAACCTCGGGCTGTGGATGGCTAGTTGGTGAACTGCTCTTACTATGAGGTATATTCTGTTGATAAAGGTTGTGATCTTGATGATAAGAATTTGTCGATGCAGTCATGATCTTTGTTTTTTTTTTGCTTAGATTCTCACAGGGGCTGAGGACCGGTTATTGATGGATAAAGTTAAAAAAAAAAAAAAAAAAAAATTTGAGAAAAAAAATAAGTACCACAACTTTTAGTTCCGGGGTCAAGCGCCGATGTAACGGTGTAGCGGCTGTCTCAGTAACACAAAAAAAAAAAGAAAAAAGAAAAGGGCTTAAACAGCGTGTATTTGCAACCTCCCCTATGAATTTAGGTCCGATCGAGTACCGATTACTACTATTATTATCTATCAGATATGAATTTAACTTTTTCTTATAGCATTATCTAGCTTTGAAACATTTTTAGTAGCGAACCTTTGAATGGTTTTATGTTAGATAGCTCTGTCCAAGTTTTAATGGACTAGAAAGGTTAACTTGAGTCAAACTAAGGAGTATCTGAACCAATTAGCTTAAATTTAGCGGCGTTTAAAAACGTGAGATCCAGCCTTGACTTGTGGTAATCTACCATTCTTTTGCTATTGTAGGATCTCAATGTTTCCTTAAATATTGGGGAATGGTAGAATTTGGATTGAGTTTATTTGAAATGTTATGTAAATTTATTGCTACTGCTATATGATAGTAATGTCAGATGATGAAAATTAGTTCAGAAATTTTTTAATTTTTTTTTGGGGGTTTTGCGTATCAAATTTTTATCAACATGTAAGCATTAATGGAAAGAAAATAATTATCGCTATATATAATATATAACAGAAAGATTATTCCAGTAGTAGGCTTTTCAATTTGTAACGGATTTATAAATTTATAAAAATTCGTAGAAACCTTGTTGTAATAAGTCGTTAGGGACAATCATGTGGTCCGAAAGATTTACAAGGTACTGTTTATAAACCTAGGACTTTTCTACCACTCTTACAAACCTCGAAGCGTTTTTCACGACATGCCACATCGTCAGTGCGCATCAATTATACCAATCTGTTTTTAATTTTCGATCAACCTAAAAAGGTATTGATACAGTATAGCATTACGAATGTTAATGCATATAGCGATGAAAAATTTTCTAGTTTTGCCTTAGATTTGTATATCCCCGCTTTTTTTTTCTTTGGTTTTTAAGTTTCTTTCAGGAGTGTAGTTTGTAGGGTTTTATAGAAAAATTTTGTAAAGCCCCTATTCTCATGTTTGCATCCAGATTCTACAGCAGCCTCTAGATCTGTGTTGCCTGATTTTGTCTTATAAGGCAACACATTTGTGGCTCAAGGCTTTCACTTCAATACCTTCAAGTTAAGCGCTTAAATTTGTCAATCAAAAATTCCACTATTTATAAGTACAATTGTTGTTTATGATATGATCTTATTTACTTGATTTTAGCGGTGCTGCTGATTCACAGGTTTTTTTGCAAACATGACAACTGTGACACTTTCATTATCATCCTCTGACATATGTTTTCATCTCACTGTTGCAAAAAATAACTCTAATTTTTTATTCAGGATAAACCAAATTGTAAGTATATTCCCGAGTTATCTTATTGCACTAGATTCAGGTGAACGTTTTAGTCCGTTTAAAATTTGAAGAACTATTTTTAATACGGTAGCACTAACCTAGGCTGGTAGACACCATCATTTACCAGCGCCCACCTAGTTACCACGATTATACCGTTTCACTACATCCGCACAAAAAAAAAAAAAAAA
>JAJLUN010000177.1:0-32998 GCA_030564365.1 Blastobotrys arbuscula | reverse complement strand
AGGGCTTGAACATTTTGTATATATACACCTGGTGCATTACATAGTGTCTGCATCAATTTACCCAGATCTATTAATTAACGCTTGGTATCTCTTCAACGTCA
This sequence comes from Blastobotrys arbuscula, assembly GCA_030564365.1. Taxonomy (NCBI): domain Eukaryota; kingdom Fungi; phylum Ascomycota; class Dipodascomycetes; order Dipodascales; family Trichomonascaceae; genus Blastobotrys; species Blastobotrys arbuscula. Next base: position 32,897 of record JAJLUN010000177.1, on the reverse strand, counting down.
TAATAAGATTGTTACCCTGCAATGAACTCAAAAGCTATTCGCCAGTATATTGATAAAGAGAGTATACAGATTCAAAGGGGAGTCTATTGATATTTATATATTAATCACTGCCCCCCCGGCTGGGCAGAATTGTCAAGCATTTTTATATATATATATTTTTAAGTACTTTGTACTAGTTTTATACTCGTAGGTTTTCTAATACAGCCGTAAAACATCCAGACAATAAAGACTAAGCTTCCGGCAATTCAAGAAAGCATTACAAAACTGGCATATTTGGCTGTAATAATTAGAGTTGGGCAGAGGGCATTTACTTCGATTGTTGCGATGGGGACTCTCATTAATTCTGGTACCCTACGATTTTAAGTTTATTTATTCTCGAAGCCTATGGCTGTAATGTTGTATTTAGAACCATGAATAGCCATCGATCCAATTCACTCGTGAGCATGAATCAACAGGTGTGTAATATGTTTAAACAATCATAATCCCTATTTGCACAGATCTTGACTGCTACTCCAACATCCAATAGAACATTAGCCATTAATTACGAATTGTAATTAGCATACGTAAATGTATAAGACCTATTAGTTGTACACGCCCGGTTTCTAATTGATCCGCCTCCGGCAAGCCCGGCAGAGGTTTTAAAGCTGTTTCTAAAAATGGATAAATAAAACGGTTTTGTCTCGTTATAGTGAATAAAGCCTTAAGATACCTTTTACTGTGTGCGGCGTTAATTTCTGGCTTGGGCAAAAAAATCGCTAACGTATCAATTGCTGGAAATTCATTGAAGATAAATTTAGACATGGATGCAAACAAACTTCCCAAGATAATACCGCATTCAGGGAAATTCTACACTATAGTTGTTTAAAAAGGCGCACTAATAATTTATTAGGATAATTTATAGTGAACAATCTCAAGTCAACTAAATTTTATTAGTATCTACATATTATTCTAAACGCCGTTAAAGTAAAAAGCTTCAATTACTAATAATTGATATTGTTTGTGTTGCAAAACTTGTCCCAAACTTGAACCATTCAATTACCACGAGTTCTTATATAAGCGACCAATTCCCCAAGCTCTTTGTGGGTCTCCTCACCTTGGATCAACCTGACATACACATTATTATTAATAAGAATTTATTTTTTTGTAAATTGAAGATCTCGGTAAAAAGATGAAACAACCATGTTTTGACGCATGTCTTGAAATATCTCACTTATTCAACTCCAGCTCCCGGCGGTCTCTGCAAGCTGGACTATTATCTCCAGATTTTAGCCGAAACATCGCTTAACTTTATAAAGCCCCTTATGAAAAGAAAAAAAAAAAAAAACCGCTCAGCCCTGTAAACGTTGCAATAAAACGGTTTTGTCTCGTCATACAACCTCACAGTGAAGAGTGGTTTATTTTAATGGGTTGGTGACAGGCGCACAAAATTTTTTAAAGATAAAAAAAAATATATAGGTTCAAAATACCTTCTAATTAGTCTCAGCTTCTCCCACCATGGCCAGCTAAGTGTCAATATGAAAAAAAAAAAAAAAAAAAATTCTAAAGATTAAAAATGCCATTTAAATTAACTTATACAATAAATAAATTACAAATAAAATGATCAAAATGTATTTACAAAATTGACAATATTGTCAAGACTCAACTTGGAATATTCATCACCCTTCAACATATGAACAAAATCAGATTGTAACCCCAACGGTACACTATCATTAGGATTCCCCACCATCGACAATAGCTTTCGCATCTTACTTGTATGTTCAAACTGTTTAGCGGCATTTTCTGCTGCTTCCACCACTCTTTCTTCAATACCACAATTTCGAGCTACATTCATACCAAATGAAGATGGTGATACCCCATCAATCAATTTATACAAAAACGTGACTTTTTTGGTCTCTTCATCAACCAAAATATCCATCTGTTTGGCACTAACATTTGGATGCGATCCAAAACTAGAATACAAGGTACCATAATGAGTTGCAAAAAAACCCATACTACCAACATGTGTAGCCAAGTGATACAACACCGCTTCCGCAATAGCGAACCCATCACTACTTGAGCCACCTCTCCCCAATTCATCAATAACTAACAATGACCTTGGCGTCGCTTCGCTCAAAATTCGTTTAGTTTCACTCAATTCCACGTAAAATGTACTTTTGCCGGCAAAAATGTTATCGTTAGCGCCTAAACGAGTCATGATTCGATCAACTGGCGTTAAAACTGCAGCGGCCGCTGGAACATAACAACCAATTTGGGCCATAATGACTGCAGTACAAGTCATTCGTAATACTGTACTTTTCCCTGCCGCATTGGCGCCAGTTAATAATGTCATGTTAGCTTCACCATCACCTAATGTAACATCATTTGGGACAAAGTTATCAGTACCCCTATAACAAGGATGTCTCAATTCTTCAAAATGAACTTGTCCTTTTTCAGAATCAACGAATTTAGGTCGGCAGGATGGATCGCCCAAATTTCGTGATGTTTTTGCTAAACTTACCAAACAGTCGACATTAGCAATTGCTTGGATGACTTTTAACCATTTATCACGATCCATATCAAACTTTTCATACATCCGCCCTTGTACTTTATCAGTGATTTGCCCATGTGTTTCTTGAGCTTCTAGTAACTGTCGAACAGTTTGCTTAACTTCAGGTGACCAATACCTTTTGACTTTGGAAGTAGAATCCATTTGCATCCAATCTTTTGGCACTAGTTTTATACTCTTATTTGGAACTTCAATCAAGTAAATTTCTTTACCAGAATTTTTAAAACATACTTCCAAAGTTTTGAGATTTTTTTTGTATTTTTTCAAATAATGTTCCAATTCTTGTTCAATTCCTCGTTGCGTTTGAATAGATTCATCAAATTCTGGTTCAACCCCTTCTTCGGGAATTAAAATCCCATCATTTCTAGCTCGATCATGATCAAAATTTGTAGACCATTTACTCAATATACTTTCCATTTCAGGAATTGACTTCATAATATTAATCAATATCCCTTTTAGTTCACTTGTTGCCAATTCTGCAATTAATGAATAAATACAATTGAACCCTTCAATAACTCGAACAAAATCTTTAACTTTAATCTGTTTAGAATGCACTCTTGACATCATTCGTTCCAGATCTGGTAATTTTGATAATTTTGATTCAATAATATCCAGCATTTTCAAATCATTATTCAAAAAGTCCACCGAATCCAATCTTGCTTCAATTTTTTCAATATTCAACAACGGTTGACAAATCCATTCCTTCAACTTTCGTTTCCCAAAGGGTGTAATACATCTATTCAACAATCTAAACAATGTCCCTTCATCAGACCCATCAAAAGTATTTGCAAAAACTTCCAAATTTTGTAACGATTGTCCATCTAATATCATATTACTAGACCGTTGAACTGTGTGGTAGTATTGGAAATTTCCTTGTGACACCAACATTTTGTCAATTTTTAGTGATTGTAGATACCACAATAATCCACCAAATGCACTCATCAACAAAGGCTTTTCCAACATTTGTTGTAAAATTTCTGGATATTTGGAAACATCATCCAAATCTTGCGCTTCAAAATATTCTTCTTTGAGCAACCTTTCATATGCATCATCTCCCGACAAAAACTCTTCTTTACTTTTTAACAAGTTCCACAATGTTTCTGGACTAGTATTGTTTTTAATAATCCTAACCACTCGTTGAGAAATTTTCCCTCTTTCCAAAACCAATTCTCTTGGTCGTGTTTGTGCTAATAAGGTTTCAAATTGTGTATAATCAGCATTATCTTCAAATTCAGTTACAAAAAAACTCCCTGCCGCAGTGTCAACAAAACAAATCGCAAATTTCAAATCATTTTGTTTAATTGCCATACAATAAGTACTCAAATCATCAACCAACATTGTTTCCTCCATCAGCGTACCAGCAGTCAAAACATAACTCAATTCTCTTTGAATCACTTTGGCCTCCTTTTTATCACCTCTCATTTCTTTTGCCAAAGCACTTTCCTTTTGATCAACTTTGGCAACTTTATGTCCTTTAGCACCAAATGCTGATGCCCAGTAATCAAAGCTCATCTCGGGAACACCGGCAAGTCTCATATTGGCTCGACCACCACCTGCAAGTTTCAAATCAAATTCATTATGTGCAACATCAGCATCTTTTTCATATAATTCATAAAATTTGCCTTTTTTGAAAAAAACCACTGTATCCCACATTTTTGATTTGACTTCCCAGTATTGTTTTTCAAATGGTGTGAATTTGCCCCATGCTTTGGCTGGAATATATAGAGTACGAGGATCATGATCTGGATCACCCACTGGTCGACGTTCGGCATCTCGTTCATCCACTAACCATTCATACCGTTCTTCATTTTCTTTTTGGAACTGGCTATGTTTGTTGGTGGATTTGCTCTTTGATCTGGATCTTTTGAACGACCCATCTGGTTTGTACCCGGAGTCTATCTTATACCTTGATAGGTTACTGCCTTCAAAATGATTTTCTTCAGTCATGGTAACATCACCGCCCTCTTCTTCTTGTTCTTCCTCTTCTTCTTCTCCTTCTTCTTCTTCTTCTTCTTCTTCCGGAACCCCTTTATACTCATCGTCTTCAACCTCCATCTCATTCTCACTTGCTTTATATTCATCTTCACTATCATCAACAAACCCATCATCGTCTTCATCATCTTCTCCGTAATGAACTTTTCTTTTCTTAGCTCGACGTCTTGAGCTTGTCAAAATCTCTTCTTCACTATCATCATTACAATCATCACCTCGTTTTGTAGGACTTGACACTAGTGTTGTGTCATTAGTCGGGGATGATCTAAGTATGCTACTGTTTAGTTCACTCTGAGGTGATTCTTTAGTTAGTGGAGTTTCAATCGTTGTTTCTCTGATTGGACTGGTTAATAAGGTTCTATTTGGAGTTGATTTCGGTTTACGCGTGGGTGTAGTGTTGTTGCTACTACCAGGTGCTTCATTCTCCTGCTATCGCATTAGCATTTCTTTTCATAACCAATACATACTTTATTAGCAGATCCTTTTTTAAAAAAACTAAAAAGGGTTCTTTGACCTGAACCAGGTGTTTTTTGTGTATTTGCAGGACTATTTTTTGCCATACTAATAATGCCAATTGCCAATCACAATAAAAAAAAGTTGCGAAATAATGAGAAAAAAAAAATTATGAAATCAAAAAACGCGTTGTCTCTTTTTTTTTTTTTTTTTTTTTTTTTTTCAATTTATTTTCCCAAAACACCGGGAATCCAAAATCAATCGCGTCAGTTTCAATTAAGCTCTCTGTGGCGGGAAACGAAAATCAGTGTTCCACCTGGGAATCGAACGGGCTTGGATATGGAGAAATCTCGGAACGAGGTATGAATCTGAGAATCTGAAACTTTTTTTTTTTTTTTTTTTTGCACCATAAAAAATGGACTAAATTCGTAAATACTCCTCTTTTTCTTTTTGACATTCACACAACCCACTAATCATATATAAAAAATGAGCACAATTCCACGATCACTTCGGCCGCTAAGAGGTTTATTTCTGGGTGCACCAGGATCCGGTAAAGGCACACAAACTTCCAGAGTTTTAAAAGACTTTCCGTTCTTACCGGCTTTATCATCTGGTGATATTTTACGAAAAAATGTCGCTGGGCAAACGGAAATTGGTAAGCAAGTAGCGCATGTTATGGAAAAGGGTGGACTTGTATCTGATGAAACTATTATCAGTTTAATTAAAGACGAACTACAATCTCACAGCTGGTTAAATAGCAAAGCATCCTGGTTATTGGATGGGTTCCCACGAACCACCACCCAAGCATCCCCATTGGACGCTACTTTGACGCAGTTTGCTGCTGAGTTGAATTTAGTTGTCGAATTAAAAGTACCAGAAGAAGTTATTCTGGATAGAATTGAAAATAGATTTGTTCATTTACCATCAGGCAGAGTTTATAACCTAACTTTTAACCCACCAAAAATCCCGGGTAAAGATGATATTACTGGCGAATCGTTATCCAAACGGTCTGATGATAATGCTGAAGTATTTAAGCAACGGTTGGTCAAGTATCATGAAGCTACTATGCCTTTATTAGAATATTACGATAAACATGGCATTCTACGAACAATTGAAGGTGAAACTTCTGACATTATTTATCCTAAATTAAAGAAGCTAATTATCGATGAATTTTCAGTCTGATAATTTATTTTATTTTATAAAACCAAGTACTCACGAATTTTTTAATGATATCTCATGAACTTTTGTCTATTCTTCGTTTTGTTTTGATTACCGAGCTTATACCGTGGATCAAGAGATCAATAACATGGGGGTAGCGCCGTTATCGCTCCTATCCAAAAATGATCACGGCGTATCATACCCCCCCCCCCCCCCCGTCATCCGGGGATAGCACCATATTTTGATACCACCCCCTCGTGTATTACCCCGATATCAAGCCCGGTGTGATATATAGTTTCATTTTTAGCTTTCTTGTCTATAGTTTGATGATAATTATTTAAAATCTTCCCTGGAATTTTTTGGTAGTAGCTCAATCTAGGTCTTACTAATATCGAAGCGGGTGTTGGACCGCGGACATGCGGCTTAACGTAAATATAACCTCTATTTATTATCTCAAAAAAAAAAAAAATATATATATATATATAATTGTAGTTCAAATACTTTATATAAAGGAATGATAATTTATAACATCATAAGCCTAGGCTTCGAAAGCACTTGACTAATTGTCAAACAGTTTAGTAATTAATCGTTAATAAATCATCACGATTTTGACGGGTCGTTAGTGCGGCTGATTGTTACAATTGTAAAATTTTTTACCAGTCACTTGTTCAAAGGTAAAACTCCTTTTACATCTTTTATTAAAATTCAGGTTAATTAGTCTAAATCATGCAGCTAAACACGACAAATTTCTAATCCATTCATTAATCTCTTTTCGTAGTCTAAAGGATAAAGTTTCTCATATGGTATTAAAAGGCCGACCCGATAAAATGTGTAATCGCCACACTTACGCTGTTTGCGTCACAAAATTTTGCAACAACAAAAAACTTGCGACAAAAAGTTTTTAGTCCATCATCACGACAAAACCTCGATCAAATCCACTAGCAATTACAACAACAAAAAAATATGAAATTCTACATTGATGAGCTGCCCGTACTGTTTCCGTACCCCAAAATCTATCCGGAACAGTACGATTATATGTGCGATGTTAAAAAATCCATCGATGTCAATGGTAACTGTATCTTGGAAATGCCTTCAGGAACAGGTAAAACTGTTTCTTTATTATCGGTAACTATTGCATATCAAATGCATTATAAAGATAATCGGCAAATTGTTTATTGTTCTCGTACTATGTCAGAAATCGATAAAGCATTACACGAGTTGAAAAATTTAATGAAATTTAGAGCTAAAGAGCTTGGATATGTGGAAAATTTTAGAGGACTAGGGTTAACATCACGAAAAAATTTATGTCTTCATCCAGTGGCAAGAAGGGAACGGAATGGGGCAATTGTGGATGAGAAGTGTAGAGCAATGACTAACGGGGCAGCTAAAGCTAGACGAGAAAATGGGGATGATAGTGTGTCATTGTGTGATTTCCATGAAAATATGAATGAAATTGATCCATCAAATTATATCCCTGAAGGGGTTTATACATTTGAGGATTTGATGGAATATGGTCAGCAACATCGAACCTGTCCTTATTTCACTGTCCGGCGAATGTTATCATTTTGTAATATTGTTATTTATTCTTATCATTATTTATTAGACCCCAAAATCGCTGAACGGGTTTCCAAAGAATTGGGGAAAGATTCCATTATTATTTTTGATGAAGCGCACAATATTGATAATGTTTGCATTGAATCGTTGAGTATTGATATTACAGAGGATTCGTTGAAAAAAGCGGCTACAGGTGCAGATGCATTGGCCAAAGCAGTCAATGAAGTTAAAGTCAATGATGCTGAAAAACTACAAAATGAATATCAAAAGTTGGTAGAAGGGTTAAATGATAGGGCTGCGGCAAGAGAAGAAGAGTTATTTATGGGTAATCCAGTATTGCCAGAAGATTTATTACAAGAAGCGGTCCCTGGTAATATTCGAAGAGCTGAACATTTCGTGGCATTTTTGAAACGATTTATTGAATATTTAAAGACAAGAATGAAGGTTTTACACGTGATTTCGGAAACACCCCCGTCATTTTTAAAGCATTTGCAAGAGTTAACTTATATCGATAGGAAACCGTTACGTTTCTGTTCGGAGCGATTGACTTCTTTGGTTAGAACTTTGGAATTGACTGATGTTGAGAATTACACTGCGTTGAAAGAAATCGTTACTTTTGCTACTTTGGTATCTACATATGAAAAAGGGTTTAGATTAATTTTGGAACCATTTGAAACAGAACAAGCAACTGTTCCCAATCCTATTCTTCACTTCACTTGTTTGGATGCCTCTATTGCGATTAAACCTGTATTTGAACGATTTGGTACAGTTATCATCACCTCAGGGACTCTCTCCCCTTTGGACATGTACCCTAGAATGTTGAATTTTGATGTAGTTATCAAACGATCTTTCACAATGACATTAGCTAGACGATCGTTTTTACCAATGATTGTTACCAAAGGGTCTGATCAGGTTGCTATATCCTCACGATTTGAAATTCGAAACGATCCATCAGTGGTACGAAATTATGGTAACCTGTTGATTGAATTTTCAAAACTAACACCAGATGGGATGGTTGTGTTTTTCCCATCGTATCTATACATGGAATCGATTATCTCTCAATGGCAACAGATGGGTATTTTGGATGAAGTTTGGAAGTTTAAGTTAATTTTGGTGGAAACTCCTGATAGTCAAGAAACAAGTCTGGCATTAGAAACCTATCGAACTGCGTGTTCTAATGGTCGAGGTGCTGTAATGTTCTGTGTTGCTCGAGGAAAAGTTAGCGAAGGGATCGATTTTGACCATCATTTTGGAAGAACAGTATTAATGATAGGCGTACCGTTCCAATACACAGAGTCGCGTATTTTAAAGGCTCGGTTAGAATTTTTACGAGAAAACTACAATATTAAAGAAAACGACTTTTTATCTTTCGATGCAATGAGACATGCTGCTCAATGTTTAGGCCGGGTTTTGCGAGGTAAAGAAGATTATGGGATTATGGTGTTGGCGGATCGAAGATTTGGAAGAAAGAGAAATCAATTGCCAAAATGGATTGATCAAGCAATTTTGGATTCAGATGTCAATTTATCTACTGATATGGCGGTAGCAAATGCCAAAAAATTTTTGCGGACAATGGCGCAGCCGGTCGATCCAAGAGATTCTGCCGGGGTCAGTGTATGGTCAGTTGCCGATTTAAAGGAGTATCAGCAAAATAATCCGGTCAGTTCAATTGGTATCGATAATGATAATGAGAATAAGATGGATGTTGATATTGATTCTGATGAGGAAAAAGAGTTGATGAAACTGACCTAAAATAGTTATGGGGAATTCAGCTACAAAAAAAAGAAAAGTATAAAACAAAAGAAATATGTTGCAACATGCCTTTAACCGTCATGATCGTTCACGTTTTATTTTTATCAGATATTCACAATTGTGAAAACAGATGGTGTTTCAGGTACATTATTTTAAAAAGTCAGTAGAGAATCTCAGATTTGGGTACAAATATATGAGACCAACCATCCGGAATTTTTTTTTTTTTTGGTTTTCAAGATTACATATTTTTTTTTACCCATAAATTTTTATTAGCTAATCAATGTACCTCTTTTAATATATTTTTTTTATTTTTTATTTTCAATTACTTGCCCTGTTTGTAAGAATGGTTTAATATTCTAATTGGAAAAAGCAAGATTATTTCTGGTCGTAAAAACCCCTCATTGTACAATAATTTATCAGCACTTACCTGTGCTGTAATTTAATAATAATCTGCTATGTTTTTTACCCTTTTTTTTCTTCTTACACTACTTAAGTAGGATTGCTGAAACGTGTTGTGCATGGCGGAAGATCGATTGATCTGATACCTTATGCAAGCTAAACAGCGCATGCATTAGCAGGACTGCAGTAAGTGCCAGTACGTATACGTATCAACCTTATAGGCGAGATTCCAGCCTTTCTTATACCGTTTATCCAACTCGTTTCTGTTTTTCATCATTTTCTTCTTCTTTCATATAACTATTTTTTTCAACATTTCTCTATTCAAAATGTGGGATCCCTATTCACTGTTTGGAGGTTATTCTGGATGGTCAAACTGGGGGCCATGGGGGGCAGGAGCAGGGGGACGGTACGGTCATGGTTCAGCCTTACATCATTCTCGTCATAACAGATATGGGCATTCAGTAATGGCACCAGTAATCCAGCTGGTAGTCGTTTTAATCATATTGAGAGTAGTTTGGCATTGGTTAACAACGCCTCATGGCTTCTCGTGGCATCATTGGGCTCGGGGTATTTTCACCACATTAATAATGGCAAAACTAGTGATCTGGGTTTTGCGCCCTGTTGCACCGTATGGGCTTACAAACGTTTTGTTTATGTACAGATATCACATTGATTGGTTGATGTATATAAGTGGTGGCGTAACCGTTTTCACTCTAGTCCACGCAGCGTCCATAATATTTGCTGGGCTATTCTGCGCAATGTGTGGGACAACAATTCAAGCTGTCACCTGTGGGTTGATTGACTCTGTGGCATTTTACTTGATTGTACAATTTTTATATGAATTTCGACAAGTCCCCTATTTATTACGACACGGAATGAATAGAAGTGTATGGCCTGGTTTGGCAGCAGTGTTTGTTGCCGGTAACGCATACTTTCTAACTCAAAAAAATTTTAGCATGTTTGGTATTGTTATTTTGTTGATTAGTGGGGCATTAGCAATTGCATCGTTTGTTTCGTGGTTCGAAATGCTGGAAGGTAGAGGTCATCATCATGAACGAAGGGCAAGATCGATGTCTAGACATTCAAGATCGCATTCTAGATACCCACCATCCATGCCTCAATATAGATACCAATCACCAATGCGACATCCATCAATGCCACCACCTATGATGGGTGGCTCAATGAGACACCGTGGGTATTCAGGTAGTGTCCCACCGCCACAACCGCACTATTCACGAGGAGGATTGGGTAGCTGGGTCGGAAATTTACTTTCCGGGCACCGACGACCATGGTTTGGAGAAGGAGCGGGTGGTGGCTTTGGGCCGGACAGACACATGATGCCTGCTTCTGGAATGTCAACTCCACCATTATACTATTAACCAATAGGACCTTTATATTAATCTAGTTATTTATGATGTTATGTTTATAAAAAGTTATTGATGAAAATTACATTGATTGAAAATCTATTAATTATTTATATAAATATCAAATGAAGGTCGTAAGGTCGTATTTAGTCATATCAGTCAAAAGAGCGGATAAGTAGTTAATAAATAAGTGGGCTTAAGATGAAAATGATATTGCATTTCTCAAGTGTCTTGGAGGAGTAGGATCGTTTTCTTCTGGCTCTAAAATTGTGTCTTGTGTAGTAGAAAGCCCATTATGAACCATTATTGTAGAGTTAGAACCTGCAGCTCTTATTGTGTTAACAGTAGTCGAACTGGATTTTGTGCTTGGCCGTCTTCCAGTTTCAGTACTAGTTTTTGGGCCGCCACTAGTACTATTTCTTAATGTTCGTGTGCTCATTCGTGGAGCCACAACAAATGACCTTTGGGGATGGGGAGCACTAATGTTTCGATTTTGTAAACTTTGTGCTACTTGTGGCGATGTTGCAAATCTTGGGGAATTGGTGTTATTATTATCATCCCTTACGTAGTTTAGAATAGGCGTACTAGGACCGCTTGGACCTTCTGCGGGCTGCCGCACTTCCTCTTGTCTATTATGATTTATTAGATGTTCTACATGTTGCTGCTCATTCTTCCAGTTTCGTCGAACCATCAACCACCAGCTACTACTAGCCATCCCTGCAAGACATGATGCAGTATACAACAAAGCAAGTCCAATTTCCCCCTTTTCAACCACAAGCTTATACTGTTCCATTTCCCCGAAAATTAATTTCAGATATTTGATTATCATTACGGTGAATAATATTGTTGCGACTGCCAACAATGTTGATGTGATAGTGGCCAGAATTGCAGTATACCATGCAACTTTGTTATACTTGTAAGCGAAAAAACTGGCGAAAAAAGTAATACCGCTGAAGATTACTGACATGATAGAAAAGCACCAAGCAGCTTTTCCTGCTCGCAGCATGAAGGCTCCTTGGTTGATGATGGACAATGGTATACTTACCCCATATCCCGGATTTAAGTTTTGTTGCACCAGACTCTGAACGCTGTAGAAAAATGGTGAGTATGATGTACACTTATCTGGACTGCAGTATCCAGTGACGCCAATAGTATAAAATGGAGCCAGGCCCAAATCGTGCAAAGTAGTATTTTGTATATTTGGTGAAACTGTTTGATTTAGTGGTAATGTATCAAACCGAATTTTAAGGAAATAAACTGACTTTAAAAAATTTGGTGGCGCGTTACCTAACATAACAAATAACAAGAATAGTAGGCATGTAAAAGAGGAGAAGAACCCAACCGTGAAGTAGGCGAAGTTAGCTTCCTTCCTGAACTTTTTGAAAAATTTGGATATGCCATGGAATATGGACTCGATCCATGCTGTGTCGTGAGGATTATACGTTCCCGGAAAATAGAACATTTGGAATTTGGTTTTAAATTGTATTTTGCGATATTCAGAGGACTATCATGGTGTTTTATAATTTTATAAATTCATTAATATATCTATCTAGGGGGGTGTTTCTAATCAATTTTTGAATAATATTGTATTATTATAAAATATCTGGTTTAATTTTGTAAATGATAAATAATTATAAACTGCCTAATAGACTAAATAAATGGCTGGATGAGATCGGTAATAAATCACTTGGGCAATGATTTCAAGGGATTTTTAGCGATCTATTTCAAATGTCTTAGTTATTTAATTAATGAGCCGCACGATCGAAAAACGCAAGAGAAATCGTCTACCACCGCCACGACCCCACCACTTAAATCTTTTACGCTTCAAAATATCATGTCGATCATTAATGACCAAAGCTGCAATAATTATATACCTATCAATTTATAATTGTTAACGTGGCTGGGTGCCAACATTAAAACTAGAATTACAAAGAAGAAAATATATTAAATAAAAGCATTAATTTACAACTACCTATCCATTTCAACATCACCATCAGAATCTTCATTAAAATTGGGAACTCCTGCGGTTACTTCAAAATTTCTTTCCAGATCTGTGTCTATATACGAATCGCTGACACAATATAGTGTTAGATGATATTTACCTGGCTTAGGCAACGAGTATTGGAGGCTGAAAGTTTGTGTTGCTTTTGATGGAGTAACTTTTTTGATCCCGTATAATTCTCTCTGGCCTGCGTCGCCAACAACTAGCCACCCTAAAAATAGTTAGCAATTTTTCATAAAATAATAATAATACGTACAAGATTCGGTTTTTGGGAATGGGTAAAATTGACATTTCACCGTTGGATCAAAGTCGGCATCATCTCGCTCAATTGTGACCGACATTGTTGCCGACTCTTCGGCTGCAATTTCATCATCATGTTTGAATATCAAGCCAATTGATGGGTAATAATTTGTAAACTCCGCGATGGCAGCGATTTTATCTTTTGGAAACCCAAGTGATCCAAGTATATCCATTTTTAAGTCATTATCTAAATTGACAAATTCGCCAACTGATTTAATATCCCACTTATCTTTGCAATCATCAATTGCTTTGTCGTCGAAATACGGAATTTGTTTTAGAGGTGAATCTCGATCCCACATGGCTTGTACCATCATTTGACTCAATTCCATAGCTCTCAATGCATTCAAATGGCCCTCAGATGATAACACTTCCACACTTGCAGAAATTAATTGCAAAATTTTGGATAACAAAATTTTTTGATCTGATACAAAATCTGGTGGTAATTCCATTCTAGATAAATATGCTTGAGCAAGCACAAAAGCCTTGTATCGATGGGAAGTTGTATCAGGATCATTTAATTTCAATGGCGATTTTTCATAAATCTTTCTCAACAACTTTGATTCTCGAGTTCTCATTGGGATTGATTCAAATTCTGCTGCAGATGTAACTGCTTCCAAAACCCCCCTCAACTTTGATCGTCCATTTAGAGATGAATTGAACGTTTGCATGGTAGTGAACAAAATGTTATAATAAGAAGCAATTGCAGAACCATTACTTGGTTTAACAGACTCTTCTTCTTCTTCTTCATCTGCCAATTCAATCATATCAGCTTCCGACAATTCATTTAAGGTATCTTCAATTAGTTTAGATAAATGTTCATTAATACCTTGATCGGAGGTATCAACCATGCCATAATAGCTTGGATTAATTTGCAGCCGCGAATAAAAATATGAAAAAGTCAGCCATTCAACCACATCTTGCCTGCTAGTAATAACAACTTCATCATTTATGTCAGGAATAATTGAATCTGCCAACGATACATCCAGTTGCGACTCGATTGGCAATGCTTCTTTAATAAACTTGGAATAATACTCCTTCTTTTGTGTGTTGGTAATAATCAATACTCTACCAGCGATAGTTCTAGCCGCACAACCAACCATTTGCAAAACCTCATTAATTGGGTAATCAATATATCGATGTTGCTCACCTTCATAAAATTGTGTACCCATAATAACAACATTGTGGGATGCAGGTGCACTGAAACAAGTATCCCTACTGGCAATCAACACTTTAATGACCTTTTTGGAATAATAGTACAAGACAATCTTTTTATCACTTGCATCCATACCAGTATAGTAGATACCGACCCCAGATTTTAGACATTCTTTCAGTGAATTATCGCTAATATAATCGAAATTTCTCATCTCCTCACCAGTACTGAAATCCTTATTCCTTCGCGATTGACTCCATTGAATTAGTTCGTTTGCAGTCTCGATACACTGTCGACGATCATGGACAAAAATTAGACTATCCGGTTCATCAGCAATAACATAATAAGTTGGTTTGACCATTGCTAACATTAATGAAGGATGATGTGGGATATCAAATGATTGAATTTGAAAACTTTTGAAAGGATTCATTCGTTCATTTGGTGGGAAGTTAAATATTGTTTGCTTTGAAGCTCCTAACCACTTGCCAATATCTCTACCATTAGCTAATGAAGTGCTCAACCCCACGATCCGACAATAATACCCCTTATCTGCTAATTGATGAGCCATATACTTTTGTCGCAGAATAATCAACTCATAAACATACCCGTTTAGACCACCAAGCATGTGCAAATCATCGCAAATTAACAATGAAACCTTTCGAACATTGGATCGTTTAGACCATCTTCTATTCATACCATCCCATTGACTTGGGGTCGCCAAAATAATTCGATTATTTTTCAAAGTCGCCAAATCTTCAGTAGTTTCACCACATAATTTGGCGATTTCCTTTGTGCCAAATTTTCCAGTCCATTGCTTTAGTCTTTCATCAACTTGTTCTTGAAATGGTGCTATATAGACCGCCTTTTGGGTACTGGAATTTTTAAGTTGCAGAAATCGTAATAATGCTAGTTCTGCACAAGCAGTTTTCCCATTCCCAACGGCAGCACCAATGAAAATCGATTCATCACTCTCATATAACATTGAGAAACTTTGTGTTTGAATTTGATTGAAATTTTCAAATTCAAAATACTGTTTCAAATCGTCATCAACTTTTTGTGGTTCTAGATCGTAAAGCGGGGTATGAGATGGGAATGGTGGAGGCATATTCAAAGTTTGGAAGGCCAATGCTACTCGTGATTCTGAGTGTAACCATCGATCAGAAATAATAGATACAAAATAACTTGGTGGCATTGGTGATAGAATTGGTACAGTGAAATCAACCACATGTTCTTTTTGGGCATAAAACGACCTTAGTAAAAATGTATCATGATATAGAATTAATTCGCCGTCTGAATCTTCAACAATAACAGTGAATGATTCAATACCCCCATGAATTTTATAATTCCACAAAAATTCTGGAGTTATTTCCAATTCCACTCGCAGCAAATCTTGCGTAATTGGTTGAAACTGTGCATTCAAAGTTAATCTCGGGAACTCATTCAGTAAACCATAAACCAACTTGCCATATTTTTCAATTCGAATAGCTTGGCCAACTTCAGATGGATCTTGTAAATCAAAGTATCTAGGCCATGGCATTTGACTGGCTTCTGCTTTTTTGATCACTTCTTTCGGACATAGGTCACCAAATTGTCTTAACGGAGTATTAGATAACCACATGCGCTGTTCCACCATCTTACACAAATCTAGTGTCAATCTAGCCATTTGTGACCACCCTCTTTTCAAACAAATTTCAAACATCGCCCTTAGCAACCGCCCCGCTGATTGAGTCACGTATACCATATCTGCAACCAATGCAAACCCATCTAATTTCAACCGTGAAATATATGCTTGTAATAATACATTAATTTTAGCAGCGTTATCATCAACAGACTCAGCAATTGGAATAGGTGCACTTTCCATTAACCGACTTAATTCCACCTTTTCTTCGGCTCGAACAGGTATATTTCTAAATTCTTCGGATTGTGAAAAAATTCTGAAAATATCAATTGGTGATTGCAACGGTCCTAGCTTCTGACCATATGTCAACATACTAGTATGAGAGATGTAAAAATGTGACGAAATCTGACCCATTTTTGTACTCAATACCAACCCATTCTTCTGATCATATCGAATTAAATGGCACTTCTGCAGTTCAATCAATGCTGAATGAGCCATATCCATTCGTTTACGAATTAACAATTTATCATCCGCATAATCAGCTCCAACTTTGTATCTAGCGGGATCTCGCAACATTCGAATATATAAATAAGTATACCCCAACCAATTGACAGCTTCTGTCAACGACTCTACAGTACCTAACGCGATTTCTGCATTCAGCGCATCTGCTAATTTAACTGCCAATTGACTTTCAATATCCAGCTGTGAAGTCATCAATGACATGTAAAAATCCAAATCAGATTGATTGGTAATAATGATCCCTTCACCAAACCTATCAAATTGTGGTCTACCAGCCCGACCCAGCATTTGTAGCGTATCTTGAGGCGATAATCTTTGCCATCCACCAATTTCAGGATTATAAACACTAGTACCTTTAATAATAACTGTATGGGCGGGTAAATTAACCCCCCATGCTAATGTAGCAGTCGAAACCAAAACTTGGATATGACCAGCTGCAAAAGATTGTTCGGCTAGATTTCGATCTTCTCTACTCAACCCGGCATGATGAATTGCAAAACCCATTGGTAATAAATTTTGTAAGTCAGTGCTACCAGCTTGTTCGCCCTCGTGTTTTAGTTGTTCACGGGCTTGTAAACTTGGTAAAAACCGATCTAAAGTTTGTTCTTCCAAAGCGCGGTCTCGCAGATACTTGGCGGTTTTGGCAGTTTCTTTACGAGAATGAACGAAAATAATCATTTGTTGAGAACCGGCATATTGCATTACTTTATCATAACAAGCGCTGTTCATTGCTTGTGCACGTTTTAACGCTCCCTTTTCAGTCACACCGATAAACTTTTGTAATAAAGGACATGGCCGATATTTACTGTCAAAATAGAACAAACCTTTTTTCTCATTAACTTGTAAAAAATTTGCAACATCTTTGTAATTTGGTAAGGTGGCTGACAACCCAACAAGTCGTGTAACTTCGCCAGTGGCTTCGGTGCGGCGTAACGCGCGCGACACGACACTTTCCAAAACTGGACCTCGTGAATCATGCAGCAAATGAATTTCATCAATAATAATTAAACGAACTAAATTTGTATAACTAATGTCACTAGCTTTTCGAGTAATGACATCCCATTTTTCTGGTGTAGTGACGATCATTTGGGTTTCAGAAATTTGTTGTTTAGTCATGCTTCGATCACCAGTTAATTCTTCAACTGTAATGTTAAATGGTTCCAAACGTTCCGTAAAAGCTCGAACTTGTTCTTGGACTAATGCTTTCAAAGGAGCGATATACACAATTTTGAAATTATCCAAATCGAATTGACCATTTGGGAGGCGGAACTGAGAAATTGTTTGTAGAATGCTTAGTAAAGCAACATTAGTTTTACCAGCCCCAGTTGGTGCACAAATCAGCATGTTATTTTCACTTTCAAATGCAGTTGGGTAAACAAAACTCTGAATCCTATTCAGTTCATTAAATGGGAACGCCGCATGTGTCCATTCAGGCATTGAACTAATTTTCACTCGATTGGTTTTGTCAGTTGGAGGCTCTGGTGCAGGTACAACATATTCTTCATAACTTCTAGTGTGACTTTTGGTAGTACCAAAAGGTAATCTAACTTGGCTACCTAATACTTGCTGCTCCACAACCATTGAGCTGAGATCGATGATTTTGGGTGCTTCTTTTTCATCGACTTGGACATCTTCAGTGCCAACATCCGCCTCCTCTGGTTCATCCTTTTCACCTCGTAACTCTTTTAAAATCCACGCGAACCCGTTATCATCCATCTCCTGCTCTATACGTTGTTTACCTTGATTCGATGCTCTATTATACCTTGATAACCATACAATCTTCATTCTATTATGTACGAGTGTTTTTACAATCATTGCATCTTCGTTATCAAAGATATCTAAAATATCTTTTTCAGCAGCACCATTGGATAAACCGCTAGATAAAATTTCAAAGACTTTATTTGTTAAAGTTTGCAGTTCCTCTTGAGAATCTTTTTGCACTTGTTTCAATGTTCGTTGTAGCCAAAACGTGTCTATTTCTGTAGCTGAAACATTATAATCTTCATCCTTTTTGGCTGTTGTTAAGATGTCTATTTTTTCCTCCGGCAAAGGTTCAGCGCCAAACGCTTTATCCTCGTCTTCGTCTTCGTCCTCTTCTTGTTCGTCTTCCTCGCCTTCATCTTCTTCGTCTTCATCTTCGTCAAAATCAACTGCAATGCCTTGCTGTTCGCTTCCCACCGTTTCATCATAATCGTTTAATTTTTTGGACAAATTCATCATTTTATTAAAACTTTCATGGCCAATCTTTGTTTCCAAAACCTGTTCCACCAGCGTCACTTTTTCTTTATCAGTTATGTCCAATTTCACAATCCGAATAATTTCATCCACGGCATCTCTCAATTCCTCATGGCTTGCTTCGGGTATCAACTCCTGAGCCCATGACATTATCAATTCAAACGCTTGTGTCGTTTCTGGTGTTGTTGGATTATAGTTATAAGTTTGACTTTCCAACGCAGTGACACCACTACCAAGCATTATCTTTCTTTTCTTTGTCTTTATTGCTTGGCCACCATTTGATCTCTCTGATTTTGTAACTCTCGTACCCATTTGATTCATTGATACTTTACCAGCTAAACTTGCTGGATCACCAGTTGACTCATCTTTTCGAGCTTTGCGGCGAGAAGGTGCAATGACCTTGTTAGACATTTCCTCACTATATTGTTAGCATATGATTCTTTTAACTTTCAATACTTACTATTTGTATTGTGAATTGTCCGCCATTTTTTATGTAAATAATAAATAAATCCTTCAACTCCAAACTTGTTTTCTAATCACACACACACGCAATGTAACTATAGTCTTGTCGCGCTTTCGATAGTGCGTGCAGTTGAAAATTGAAGGATTAGATTACGCAGTTAGTAATTGGGAACAACAATTTTTATTTTTTTATTTTTTTATTTTTTTCCACTACAAAAAAAAATTTCATTTCATGCGGCTTTAAAAGTCACTTGCCATCACAGACAGTCTGATCTACAAATTGAAAAAAAAAAAAAAGAGAAAAAAAACAGATTAGTTAAATAAAAAATTTCAATTCATTATTACATACAAAAAGAATAGCCTAGTTCTTTGCAAAAGACCAGTTTTCTTCTGGGATTCTACCTCGCAAGACTGGAATTTCGGTACCTGGGACATAAACATCTTCAAACAAGATCTTAGCCTTAGCTTCTGGTGGGTCGGAAGCTTCTGCCTCAGCAACTTGAGAGTCGACATAAGATCGAGCTTCTTTATCGATTGTTTTCAATTCCTTTTCGGTAGCAACATCTAACTCAATTAATCGGTTCTTCAAGCCAGTAATTGGATCATTAGCAGATCGCATATTTTGGATTTCTTCTCGAGATCGATAAGTGGTACCTGGATCGGACATGGAATGACCACCATATCTGTAGGTTTCGAATTCCAAAACTAATGGACCCTTGTCAGAGGCAGCCCATTCTTTGGCGAATTTAGAAGCTTGGTAAACAGCAACAACATCCATACCATTAACCTTCAACCCTGGAATATATTGACCTCGTTTGTAATATTCAGTCATGGCAGAAGATCGGCTGGCTGAGGTACCCATACCGTATTTGTTATTTTCACAGGCGAAAATACATGGAATGTTCCACAATTTAGCCATGTTAAAGGATTCAAAGATTTGACCTTGATTAGATGCACCATCACCGTACAAAGTGAAGGTAGCATTATTTTGACCCAAGTACTTGTGAGCAAATGCAAGTCCAGCGCCTACTGGGACTTGGGCACCAACGATACCGTTACCACCATAAAAGTTTTTGGCAAACATATGCATAGAACCACCCTTACCATAAGAAACACCACACCGTTTCCCTAATAATTCACCAATGACACCTTTAATACTGGCACCTCTCATGTAAGCGAAACCGTGACATCGATACGCAGTAATAATACTATCGTCTCTAGTAATGGCGTGTTCAATACCAACGGCAACAGCTTCTTGACCGGTAGACAAATGGCAGAAACCTCGAATCTTTTTGGCCTTGTATAAAGCATCTGAAGCCATTTCTAATCGTCGAACAATAGCCATATCTTTGTACATTTGTAACAAGTCACTCTTTGGCAAAGTGACATCGGTAGATGGGGCTTCCAAGTTGTAGGTTTGGAATGCCTCGTTTGTCAAGTCAACGCTAACAGTGTCGTTGGAAGTAGACAAGGCTCGACAAGAGACAGTCTTTAATGATGCCAAAGCTTGTTGCCGTGGGATTGAAGTTCGGGCAATAGCAGCCAACATTTTTTTTGTTATGATTATATTATAAAGTGTCTTCGACAGAATTAAAAAAAAACTTAAACAAATAAAAAATAAAAAAGAGAGAGAGAGAGAAAAAAAAATGTTGGAAAAAAAATTACCGTGCAATTTTTTTTTTTTTTTTGTTTTACGCTAGTGCTACAGTGGTGGTGGTTTTTTGGCAAATTTAATAAAAGTGGGTGTTCCATTCGTGTACTACTAAATTGTGTTTGTTGGGAATCTTCGCAAAGAACAAAAAAACACAGGTAAACAACAAACATTGTTAAAGCTTGAAGGAAGATTATAAGGCTTGAAACAGTTATTAAGCGTAAGCAAGCAAATCACCAAGCACAACAGGGCCCTCCATCTTACGTAGTAGGGTTGATCTGCATGCACAGTAAAAAGAAACAAGTTTTAACTGCGCTGTCCGACAGTTTAAACAAAAAAGCGGTACCGGCCGGGAATTTCCGTCACTTTAAGCGTTTTTAAGTGAAACGGTCAACCCCGAGCTCTGCTCTCTGTTAAAAGATGTACAGTGTAATAAAAGCGACTGCACCAAGTGTAGCAGGGGATTCTGAGAACCAGAGCAAGGTTTAATTGATTTTTTTTTTTTTTTTTTTTTTTTTACACAGTGCGCGACTTCATTTCCAAGAAAATTAATGTAGTAGATTGAAGTCAAAATTTCAGGCTTGAGCTGATCAATTGAATGTAAAAACTAGAATTACTGAGTACTGAATACTGAACTCATTTCTTTTTCTTTCTTTTGTGTGCGCTTTATCCCCTTTAAATTAATTTTTATAACCAATGCTGGATTAATCAATCGATTTTTAAAGCGAAGACATATACAATTGACAATAATAAGAGGTGGCCATTTTAACGAAACGTCTTATTCATGTCAAATTTATGTATATATTATAATTATACAAGTAAAAGTCCACGGTGACTTTTAATGTTATTCCCTTACACGCGTCCAGCTAGGTTTTTAAACTTAAAAGTTTTTATAGTTTTGGCTTTTACGTAATTACAGGTCGCGGACAAAACATTCAGCCGCATATATATATATATTATTTTTTATGCGTATTGTACGCTTGGTTATCTGCGAACCGGATTTTTAAATACGAGTTCACTGTAAAAGTGGGGGGAAGGGGGGTGAGTTGTTTTGTTAAAATAAGCCAAGCTTAGTTTATACAACAACAAAAAAAAAAAAAAAATTTAAAAAAAATTTCAGCAGCGGGTTCATAGATTTTTTTCAAAACTCGCTACGCTTGAAATTATATAATACAAACTCATCAAGAAAAATGAAGACAGGCATAACACATATATGCACTTAATAAATTAAAAAATAAAAAAGATCTTTATAACTCTGATAAAGTATGATTTACCAGTTCACTCAACTGTTCAGCATCTTCATAAACTAAACTCCCCTGTTGATTGTACTGTTTCGCATTGCCGAACATTGTAGAAAAATCCTCCTTCAAATCATCCAATGTAGAATACTGATTCTTATTGACCTTCTTTTCGATTGTATCTACTGCAATTGGTTTGGCAATAACCTGGTAATAGTCAGGATACAATTTTTTGGATGGTAATTTTAAAAACAAATCAATTCGTCCTCGACCATCTTCATCAACCGCGTTTTTGACTGCTTCCACAACCTTCTTGACCTTCAAACCAATTTCGTTGGAATTATTGCCATCACCACCAGTTCTACTCTTTCGTGCTTTTCGTTTAGCTGGTGGAGGCTGGGCTTCATCTGGTCCCTCTGAAATTCGCGCGGAACGGCCTCGTTTACGCTTTGGTGTCGGTTTAGCTGTTTCTGGCTCCACTTTATCTGCTTCTTCACTAACTTCTGGAGCGACATCTTCGCTAACTTGTGGAGCGGCTTCTTCACTAACCAGTGGAGCGGCTTCTTCGCTATCTTGTGGAGCGGATTCTTCACTAACTAGTGGAGCGGCTTCTTCGCTATCTTGTGGAGCGGATTCTTCACTAACTAGTGGAGCGGCTTCTTCAGCGGCAATAGTATCCTGCCCATTTTCTTTCATAATTTCATCTCCAGCACCATTTTCCTCAGTAGGCTTTTCAACATTCTCTGCGGGTTCACCATTTTCACCAAAAGTATCTAACCTTGCGGCACGTCTAGCAGCTCGTTGCTTCTTTCGAGCTATTGCACTTTCAATACTATCGTCATCATCATCCACTGCATCCAACCATTGTTCTTCTGTCAACCCATCATCATACATGATTAATTTTCGTTCTCTTGCACCCCGGCCCAAAGTTTCATATTTAACCTTTGGCACCATATATTCTTTGAGATCTTCGGTATGATCATATGGCAACTCCTCGTTTTGGAACAATCGTTCTTTAGCTTTACCCCTACCGAACTCACTATTTTGAATTCTATCTTCATCAATTTTTTTGAAAATTTCCAATTCATCATCGCTCCGAGCCAAAATAGCATTCAACTCCTCATCGTCCATCTCATCATCTTCTTCCTGTGCCTGTCGCTTAGCCTCTTCTGCATCCAACAAACTTCTTAAAAATGCTTCTTGTTCTTCATTGGTAGATTTATTATCAAATTTACCAGCTTGAATAACTTTGCCATCAATTTCTAGTTTAGCGTGTGCTCGTTCCAAAATTTGTTCTTCAACGGTATTTTCAGTAATTAATCGCAAAATTCGGACTTCTCTAGTTTGTCCGATTCGATGCGCCCGATCTTGCGCTTGCAAATCCTGATGAGGATTCCAATCAGTATCATAAATAATAACAGTATCCGCAGACTGTAAATTCAACCCCAACCCACCAGCTCGAGTAGATAACAAAAACGCAAAATATGGACTATTTGGCGCATTAAAAACCTTCAACATTTCAGACCGTTCATCAGCTTTTGTACTACCATCTAATCGTAAATATTGCATACCTCTGAACCGCAAGAAATCTTCCATAATATCCATAATTTGTGTCATTTGGAAAAACATCAAAATTCGATGGCCAGTGGCTTTGAATTTTGGCAAAACGCGGTCTAATAATTCAAATTTCCCCGCCACACGCCACAAATCATCATTATTAACTTTTATTGGATTGATCATGGATTCAACTTCTTGAAAAACAAATGGATGATTGCAAATTTTTCGCAATTGCATGATTTTATTATTCAACCCTTTAATAGATGACGTTTTGGTATTACCAGTTTGCTTTTGTCCAATATATAGCGCATTATATCTAACCATTTGTTCATATAATTTGGATTGTAATGCAGACATTTTACACTTCAATACTTTTTCAATTTTATCTGGCAAATCTTTTTCAACATCTTTTTTCAGCCGCCGTAACAAGAATGGCCGCAAAACTTTATGTAACCGTCTAATAACCAACAAAGTTTCTTCTTCCGTTAATTCCATTTTATCTTGACCACCAGTATTAGCAAATGGTGTATTAAACCAATCATCAAAAGTTTTGACAGAATTAAAGATTTTTGGCAAAACAAAATTTAACAATGCCCACAATTCAGGTAAATTATTTTGTAATGGAGTTCCGGTTAAAATCAATCGATGTCGAGAATGGTAATAAGTTGTTAATGTATATGATAATTTGGAATTTGCATTTTTCATTCGATGACCTTCATCAATAATCATATGTGCCCATTTAATCTTACTCAACAACGCACGATCTTTAATAATATATTCATAAGTAGTCAATAACACTTGGAAATCTCCACTCTTGATAATAGCTTGTTGACCTTTTCTCGCCATTGGAGGACCTTTATAAACTACTCGCTTGACATTTGGTGCCCATTTTTCGAATTCCATATTCCAGTTGGTCATAGTTGATAATGGGACAATTACCAGATAGGGTCCTGGTTGCTTTTTAAATTCAATCAAATAAGTGATTAAAGCAATCGATTGAATAGTTTTGCCAAGACCCATTTCATCTGCCAAAATCCCGTTCAAATTATTATTATACAAAGAAACCATCCATTCTAAACCTTTCAATTGATACTCTTTTAAAGTACCACCAACCAAAAGAGGTGGTTGAGCACGGACTTCTTCGTGAATACGATGTGCGATAGAATAGTAATCGGTATCATCACCATTAGCAGTATTTTCTTCCATACCACCTTCTTGTTGCTGTACTTGCACTGCCGCAGATAATGATTTTAAAAACTGATTTGTTTGCGATAATAAATGTGTAATTCGAGTATCTTTAGTTTGATCCAATAATTTGATATAAGCTTCTTCATCATTAGACCGCAATGCTTGCAAACGCTGTTTAGCAGTTCGTTCGGATCGTTTACTTTCATCTTTTTCAATTTCTCGGTGAATATTATTAACAATTTTCCCCATATCAAAAGTTTTCTTCAAATGAATCCCATAATGATCTCGCATTCGATTGGATTCTTTTCTAAATTTATCAAATCTTTTGAGTTTACGCTCAACCTCTTTTCTTTCACGTTGTTCGCGTTGTTTTCGTTCCAATTCTTCAGTTAATCGTAATTCTTGTACAGATTGAATCTTCTCCAGCCTCAAATTGGTTCTATTCTTGATTTTCTTTAGTTCAGGGGTTTCTGCAATTCGGTTCACCAACTTTTGTCTCAATTGTTTTTGTTTAGTCAACAATCGTAATCCTTTTAGTTCGATCAAAGCCTTCATTTTCAAGTCGTCAACATTATCATACAATTCATCACCGGGTTTGTTGTAACTTTCATCGCCATGAATAAATGCGCCCAAGTTTGCCGGAAGAGTTTCTAATTCTGCCAACCGATAAGTAATACGATTCCTTATAATCTGCTCAGCTACTCCACCGACACTATTATTATTCTCATTCTTTAGACTTGTTTGTATATTAGCATATTTTTCCCGATATTCAAAAGTTTTGTTCGATAAATCAACTGGTTCTTTGAAAATATCATCATTTAAATTATCACTTTTATTCTTCTTCAAACTTCCTTTCAAGACTTCCTGCACTTCATTTGGAATATCGATATTTCTTGATAACAGTTTAAATGATTGAATTTGAGCTCTCAAAACATCAGAATCAGTTGTCGCCTTTTGACGCGCCGATTTCAATCTTTCTAATCTTGATTCGTATTCTTTTTGCTGGTTAGTAATATATGCCAAAACTTTGTTTACATCTTTCAACTCAGCATGGGTTTCTGGAACATTTTTATTCTTAAGCGCGTTCCATCTCTAAAAATTGTTAGACCTTTTATTTTATAATTTTTTTTTCTTTTCTATAAACAATATACTTACCATTAGGAGTAGCTTGAACTGTTCCAATGATTCAGGAATAGGTATATTCCCTTCATATTTCACTCCGTTTATTGCATCCATTTTTTTTGTTTGAAATCTTTGATTTTATAAAATATAAAGAAGTAAAAAAAAAAAAAAACACGTAGTACCCAAAACAACCGTTCAAACTAGTTGTAAATAAATAGTTGATGAAATTTTATTTTTTTCAAAAGTTTTTCGTGAAATTTCACTTTAATGCGTGGGGTGGTCGTCGATGAATGATTTCCAGTTTTTATTTTTCGGGGTGCTGGTTTTTTTTATTTTTATTTTTTTCCCTTATGTCGCCGTCTTTGTTGTTTGAGGTTTGGAAGGAAAAAAAAAGTATGAGAAAAATTTAATTCTATTATTTTTTATTATTTTGTAATTTTGTAAATTTTTTTTTTTTTAAATCAATTATCGCTTTAAAGGAATGAACATGTTGGGAGTTTAGATGTTAATTTTTTTGGTGCCCACTCGCGGGCGCAGGAAACTTTATAATAGAGCCACTTTATCCGCCACTTGAAAATTTCAGTGTATGAAGAATATCCAACTTGTTAAGCCTGGAGCTGGTAAGTTTATAACCAAAATAGTAACAAGAACATATATTACAATGCCTAGAAGAGAAGAAACTCCAGATGTCAAGCTCAGTAAAGGGATGTCATATCTGCTAAGGCATGGTGCAGTGAAAGAAAAATTGAATATTAGTCCAGATGGGTATATCAAAGTTGATGAAATGCTGGCCCATCGGCGATGTAAAGGTTCCACATTGGAAGATATTAAACGAATTGTTGATACTAATGATAAGAAAAGATTTGCATTAAACGAAGATGGTGGGATTTGGTATATTAGAGCTACGCAGGGTCACTCATTACAAGTTGATATCCCATTCAAACAATTGAAAATATTGGAAGATTTCCCACAAGTTGTTATCCATGGTACATATAAGGAACCTTGGGAGACAATCAAAACTCAAGGGTTAAGAGCAATGAGGAGAAGTCATATACACCTGTCTAAAGGCAAATTCGGAGAAGACGGGGTTATTAGTGGTATGAGGAAAAGTGCAAATGTTTATATTTATATTGATATTCCAAAGGGATTGGATAGAGGTATTATATTTGAAGAGAGTGAGAATGGAGTGATTTTAACAAAAGGTGAGGATGGAGTTTTGAGACCTGATTTATTTTTGAAAGTTGAAACCAAAAATGGTGAAAGTTTATTATAATGTTTGTTTTTATGATTGTAGATCACATTTTTACTTTATCTATTATTACGTCGCGCCGGAATTAATTTTTAAATTTTTTTTTTTTTGTTTTTTTGTTTTCTTCTATACCTGGGAGAACAGTCCAAAAAATTTTCCCACGCGTCAAGAAACTTTATTACATCAATGACTGTAGATATAAATGACAATACGATAGCTCAAGCAGCTCAAACTGTGCAACAATTAGAAGATGCATTATTGAAAAAGTTGGATAACAAAGGGGATTCACGCGATGTTTTGTCCAATATTGTTGAGCTACGGATGTGGAATAGATTAGCTCAAGATGCCGTCAAACAAGTAAAAGAGGCTACTTTTTCAAGCACACAACAAGTTGATAATTGTAAACTCGAGATTCAGAACATTACCTATGAACACAAGCATCTAAAAAGTGAGATAGAGCAATGTAGAGAGTATGAATCAAGGCATGAACAATTAGACATGATCAGGAAAGAAGAATATTTGGAATTACACCCCGAAAATGCTGGATTGAGCGAGCACGATCTAACAGTTAAACGAATTAAACATGAAGAAAGTAAACGCTTGGAACTGTTTTTAGAAAAGCAGCAGGTTAATAAGGAGCGAGACGATTTATATTCGCAAGTGAAATCATTGAAAGATGACTTGGAAAACTATGAATTACTAACTCAACATATCAATAAAATTATCGATGCAACAGATCCACTACAAAAGTTTTTTGATAAACATAAACCAGCATCGCCCAAGTTTGAAACTGAAGATGAAAAAAATGATGAGATTGATGAAGAGATGAAAGAAGTCGACGTCGAAAAGGCTGAAGACGCTAAATCCAGTAC
Organism: Blastobotrys arbuscula; assembly: GCA_030564365.1. Classification (NCBI taxonomy): domain Eukaryota; kingdom Fungi; phylum Ascomycota; class Dipodascomycetes; order Dipodascales; family Trichomonascaceae; genus Blastobotrys; species Blastobotrys arbuscula. The sequence goes on along the minus strand of JAJLUN010000177.1, from coordinate 4,517 downwards.
AGCACCTTCTCAAGCGCAAACTCCTGTTCCAACCTCAGACGATCAAGAAATGAAAGAGTAGATTATACAATCATTAATTTTAACTATTTATTATTTATATACGTTATTAGTGCCCCCAAAAAAAAAAAAAAAAAATTTTAGCTGTATAAGTTTATACTGTAATAGTTCAGCCGCGTGCATCCTTCTCCATAGATCTCCGCAGTTATAAGTACCAATTTATTTACTACTATCACTTATCGTCTCTACATCACCACTTTAGTGTAAATGATTTGGACACACAAAACTTCAGGATATTCACAAAACCCACCATCTCATCTGTTAGGAGGCACTGATAACGCACCATCCCCTAGTTCCTCCTCCTCCTCTTCTTCCACATTTTCAAAACTATTCAAACGTTCACAGAAAAAATCCCAAAACCCGCCCTCTCATCTACTTGGTGGGACTCGTCTTTCAACGGCTTCGCAATTGCATCAGCCATACCAACCTCAACAGAACCCCATTGAAAATACTGATCAACCTCCTTCACACCCACCTCCATCATATACTGATACGTTTTCGGTCGAACGAGATACAAATACAGACCAGCATCTGACTACCAACTGTAGAAACAGTACCGAGAAACAAGACCTAATCGGAAATGGTCATGAAACTAACTTAAAAAAAAAAAAAAAATAGCGTATTAGCTGGTTGAAGTTTAAGCTTGATATTTTTTTCTCCAATTAACTTATCAATATCGATCACTATATATAACTTAATCATAATAATCATGTAGTTGACGGGAAATCGATAAGCCGTACCATTTATTGGTTAATGCTGATTTAATTTGCGCCTCCACGACTCTAAGCATCATAAATTTAGAACAATATGATCAAAATAATGGGATAATAATATAATATTATCTGATAAATTTATAAGCTGCTTCAGATCGATTTTGTTCAAGTTTATAAGCTAGCCAGCCAAAACTCTGTAATGTGTAAAGAGGTTTGATTTAGACGTAATTTATTTATTAATAAAAAGGGGGGCAAAGCGTACGTGCATAACCTGGGCTAGCTAAGATCCAAAAAATCGGCCTGCGCCATGATTTACATGCATGTGCACAGTAGGCCGGCATTAAAAGCCGTTACGTATGAATGTTTTTTCCGCTAAAGTTAACCAGTGTGGTGACAACTCAATTATACCCACTTATAAACGTGTTCTGTTGAAACTTTAAAGTGCCAAAAATAATAGTTTTGCTGCTGGAGGAACCGATTTTTGCACACTTAAAAGATTATAAAGCGCTTAGTAAATTGGTGTTTACAGTTTTTGGGGGTCATTGAAAATAAAAAAATTCCTTCAAGACATTTGATCGCTTTTTTACTCTTCATCTCTCTTATTAAATTTTTATTTTTCTCTCTTAATTATTGCTTAAACGACGATGGGTTTAGCTTCAAAATTTTGGCAACAATCTCAGGAAGGAAGTGGTTATAACAATAACGGTAGCCCATACGGTGACAACAATGACGGCCAACGTCAAAACCAAGGTCAATATGGTCAAGAAAATAGCCGACAAGGATCATATCGAAATGATGAACGGCCTCCACAAGGTCGTCAAACTGAGCAATCTCAGGGAAATTTTGACCAATCTCCTGGTACAAGAACTCAATATAGTGACTATAATCAACAATCTGGGTATGGCCAGCAATCGGGCGGTTATGGTAATCAAAGCCAAAACCGAAACCAAAGCCAAAACCAAGGTGGGTATCACGGCCAACAATCAGGCAGCTATGATGATGATGCGGGCCAAAATTTTCATGGTCAACATGAAAACAGTCAAATGAACAAACAGCGATATAACGATGAAGGGTATAACCAAGGTGGTCAAAATAATGGTGGTTACGGCCAAGGTAATCAAGGATTTAGCAACAACCAAAACCAAGGTGGTTACAACCAAGGTAATCAAGGTTTTAACAACAACGAAAACCAAGGTGGTTACAACCAAGGTAATCAAGGGTTTAACAACAACGAAAACCAAGGTGGTTACAAACAAGGTAATCACGGGTATAATGATGAAAAAAATCAAGACGGTTACAACCAAGGTAACTATGGTTCTAATAACAATCATGGTAATCAAGGTCCACCACCAGGTTACAGCCAGCAAGGTGGCCAATATAATGATGCCCCATCAAACCAAGGGTACAATAATAACAACAGCAATACTTCAAACAACCAAACCTCTACCGATTATTACCAAAACAATCAAGAAGAAAAAAAGGGCAGTAGTGGCCTTTTAAGCCTCAGCCCGAGTCAAAAAGAATATTTGAAAAAAATCATTGATTTTTTCAGAAGCAAGAAACAAGAAGCTGGTCTTGCAGCCAGTGGCATGGCTGCTTATAGCACATTTACCAAATTAACCGGCGGTGGCGGTAGTAACAGTGGCGGTGGTTTGGGTAACGTTTTGAGTCTTTTGGGCGGTAAAAGCAGTAGTGGTGGTAGTAGCAGCGGCGGCGGTAGTTCTGGTGGTGGATTAAGCGGGTTGTTGAGTCAATTTACTGGTGGTGGTGGTGGTAGTAATCGTGGTAATGAAAATAACAATCCGGGAGCTTTTGATAGTATTTTGAATATGATTAACAAACGTGGTGATGAAAAAGGTAATGGTGGTGGAAAGAAATGGTATGATATGTTGGATAAGGACACTTTGGGTTATTTGGGATTGCATTCTGATAAAAAAGAACGAAAAAGAGAAATGGAAGACTTGGGGTTGTCCTAATTTTGGTATATACTTGTTATTTAAATTATATAGTCAATTTTTTAACTTTGTTGTAAATTAAAATTATAAATCACGCTGTACTGTCGTTTCTTATGTTAGATCCAAACGGTGTAGTGAATTAATTATAAACCAGCCGGATATTAGCATATAAACATATATATATATCTGGAAAAATATTACACCCTGACGTTCAATATCACAACTAATGCAAAACAAATCAGAACAACCTTAATCAAATTATTAAAGTCAATAAACTTATAAAAATCATTACCAAGAGCTGTCCGTACACGATTTCAAGATGATGTAACAAACCATATTCGGCCTGTCAACCTCCAGCACCACTGTTGCAGTACCCAGCACGAACCCATCAAATCCACGATGTCACACCGAGAAACCAGAAGCCATCATTGCCCACAGCGTAGCGAAAAACCAAGCTTCTAAAACTTCTTACCATTTAATGAACTCATGTGGTTAGATTTATATGTAAAGTTGACCGAAAAATGTTGTACAGCCATGTTCAAAACTTCTTCTCAAGCTGAACGGCAAATAGCTCAGCCCTGTTATTGAGCCGCATAACTTTTTTTTTTTTTTTTTTTCAAGTTACTGGACATTCACGCGCCACACATACAATACGTACTGCGCCCCATGTATGCATCACCCTTGCGTATAATATGTGTTTTTGTGCGCTGCCAAACTATTAGTGACAATGACGGCAGCCACATTGAAGTAATAAATTGAAGACAGTAGTCGAAACCTAAATTTAGATACTTTCAATACCAATAACTATCAGATGTATATAAATGGGATGATATACCCTTACAGACAACGTTACTAATTTCACCAATAAAAAATAAAAATAAACCGAATATTATCTCTACATCTTATTTATAATGGGCTTATTTTCTTCATCTCATAATCAACCACAGCATCCCGCCAACTCGGCCGATAAGTACTTCCAACCGCAGTATCACGAACAATTCTCAACTTATCAACCACCACTGCCACAACAGGGACATTACAGTCAACCAAATTCCAAGTTGAATAATAAACCAATGAAGCAAGAGAAAATCAAGCTGACGAAAGCGCAAAAGAAGGAAATTAAGGAGCTATTGAAGGCCTCTAATTCAAAAAGAAAGCAAAAAAAACTGTCCCCAGAAAAGTTGGCTACGCTTTCCTATTTATCTAATCTGCGAGCTGATTAGTATTATTAATTATTTGTTATAGATTTTGTATTTATTTATTGGATTAAATTAAAGTTAAACTTTGAATTAAAAAAAAAAAAAAAAAACCAGACATAGCCTCCAGAGCGCTTTGGAAAAGCACTGGAGGCTAAACCTTAATTGTCCGACGTTCTCAACATGGATAGAAGGGACAATATTCGCAATTTAAAGAATAAAAATTCTAAAAAGAATACGGTAATTAAATTAAACCCGATGTCGACAGGATTCGAACCTGCAGCCTTCAGAGCCGAAATCTGATGCTCTGCCATTGAGCCACGACACCCGCTTATTCTTATTTTTCAATTAGATATCATTGTCTATTTATTAGTTGCCATGCTTGGTCGGGTCGGATAAGGCGTGACTTGGCTTAGTGGGCAAAACAGAACCACTTTGACTCAGCACGTTTCAGGTTCGACTCCCCTGTGTGGTTTTCAACGCTACGGCGTTTTCCACCTTCCATCAATTCTGGATATTATTCACCATTAAAACCTCAGCATTACACCTCACAATACATTACACCTTACAAACACTACTCTTATATGTATCACTTA